>VXBT01005717.1:1260390-1279388 GCA_013400235.1 Oriolus oriolus | reverse complement strand
GGGTCCCTCGGGACAGCAGGAGGCACCGAAGCCTGGAGGGGTCTTGGGATCGGCTCCGTGTGAGCGCGGTGAGACCCGGCGACCGCGGCGGTCCCCAAGCGGCCGTTCCCGAGCTCCCGTCCCGCCTGCCGGGGCCCGGGGAGGGTTTTTCCCAGGGCCTCCTTCCCCTCCCGTGAAAGTTTTCTGTGCGCGAGGTTTCGGTGTTGGCTCAAATGCAGAGCCGTGAAGCCGGAGATGAACCAGCTGCCGCCCAGGAGCAACTCTGTGCTTACAGGGACGGTGACAAAACCCCATCCAAAGGGAAATTTCCATGCCGGCGAAGTGTGCGGGCAGACAAGGGAGGGAGCCTGCGCTCAGCTGAAATAACCGGAGCTGTGCTGGGCTTGCTTGTGCTCAGTGCAGGAGTGTTACTGGAGCTGAGAAGGGGCTCTGGGACCCATTTCTCAGCTTCACAGGTGCCCTTTTCTCCTGCTGTGCCCAATTGCAGGTCGTTGTGCAGCCAAATCTGGGAGAGGGTGTGTGGGGAAGTGTTGCAGAGCATCTCCACACCCCAGCTCCCTGGGAGGAGGGCAAAGGTGTGGATGGATGGTCCATGTGAAGTCACACTGGAGTAACCCACTGAGGGAAGAGCAGCACTAAGCCACGAGCCCAAGGAGATGTCCCAGGACAGACAGACAGGAGCTCAGGAGACGGAGGTGAGGGCTGTGCGGTGGAAAGTCCTGCTTGAGACAGGGTCTGGGGCAGATCCTAGTGGAAACAGAGCCCCCAGGATCTGAGACATGCTGGGCTTCATTCCCAGTACCCACAGGGTGGTCCCCATCCAGACCAGCCCAGGAGCCAGCATTCACCAAAACCTCTCTCCCTTTTCAAGGATCTCCTTGCTGTTCCCAGGGAGAAGGAAGGAGCACCAGAGGATAATGGAGAACCACCGATGTGTCCCCCACCATCTCCTTTAGGTATGGGGATCTCAGACACCCTGCCCAGCACCTGGGCTGGGAGCCAGGGCACCCTGGGGGAAGGCACTGCTGGGACATCATGCCTGGAGGGTGCTGGACCCCCTGAACCACCCCCAGCACTGTCTGAGTCCAAGGGAGCTATTTCCAGCCCTCTCTCAGGCTACAGGGAGCAGCCCACGCAGCACAAAGGCTCTGCCAGCTTGGTGTGGGCGGCCACGCCGGGGATGCTGTTCCGGAAGAACAGGGACAGCAGCCTTCACCCCCTTGTGAGTACCAACGGGCACGGTGCCACCAGGATGGTCCACACAGCACCCGACGCGCCTGCCCCGTGCTCTTCTGTCACTCCACAGACTCAGTTTCAACCCACTACTCCTTGTGTGCCTTTTTTGTCCTGGCTGCTGAGAGCCAGGAGCTGCCTTTTCCCTGCAGAACCTGTCCTGGGTGTTTGGCTACAACAGCAGCCTGGCCGTGCACAGCCTGATGGACGGGGAGGACCGGGTGCTCCTGTACGTCTCCTCCCACGTAGTGGTCATCCACGATATCCTGGGGAACAAGCAGTACCACCTGCAGGTCTGGCACACAGCCAAGCATCTCCCTCCCCTCCTCTCCTTCTCCTGAACCCACTCCCTCCATCTCTTTTTTTCTGGTGCCCTGTGCTCAGGGGGCACCTATAACCAAACCCAGGAGCAGCCCAAACAAAAAGTATGGACAAAACAGCCCCAGGTTTGCAGCCTCCAAGGCACTTTGCTGCTTCCCTCCCCCAGGGCCACACGAATGTAATCTCTTGCCTGTGTGTGAGTGAAGACAAACGCTGGGTTGCGACCGCCGACCGAGGGCCAGACGCTCTGATCATCGTGTGGGACTCCTACTCTGGGTAAGCTCCCAGGAACCTCCTCTTTGGAAACCCTCTGTGTCCAGTAAATCACTCAGGACTGATTCCAGCCTCAGCTGAGAGTAAAATGAGAGAACACAGGGACAGAATAAAAAGCAGCAAAGGAACCAAAACCAAACCAAGGCCTTCATCATCCTCATATCACCCATACCCACGAGACACTGAGATGGGGCTGAACTCCCCCAGACTAAGTACATCACATCTCCATGATGTGGGATCTTAAAAGATCCCTGGTGAGTTGTTTCCCAGTGCCATTTACTTAGGAGGAAGGGATGGAGGGCACATTGAGCACCAGCCTGTGGCAGCACCAGTGCTTGCAGCCTCCCTCCCTCCATCCCTCCTTCCACACAGACCAGGCTGGGTGGGTTGTGCCACAGACTTTGCCAAGTGACTGCCTTGAACTCCCTGTGCTGCCAGGAGCACCCATGGGGTCTCTGCTCCGTAGGGTACCCGTGCGCACCATCTTCGAGAGTCATCCGGAGGACGGGGTCTGTGCCATTGCCATTTCCCAGGATGCCAAGTATTTGGTGACCATTAGTGCTGGTAATGTGCAGGTGAAGAGAATATCTCCTCTTTCATAGCTTTGCAGGGTAGAGACCTGGAAGTTCACAGTGCAGCACAGGGGAGGTGGGAATTTGGATGGGGAGAGCAGGAGAGAGGGGAGCGGATTTGCAGAGTGATGCCTTGTTTTTGCAGAGCCATTAGAAGACAAACCTGGATTTCATTAAAATGAATGCTGAAGAGTTGAGAAAATAGACCTTAATTTGTTATAAAAGCTTCTGAGTTCATCACTTTCATCTAAGCAATTTCTAGCATTATTTCCTGAAATTAAGCTTTCTGCTACAAGGCTGTGCTGCTCCAGTCTTTGAGGCCACACCATCCCCTGCAGTGGGTGGGGAATAGGACTCACCTGGCTCCCCCAACCTCCCAGGAAACCACAAGTGTTCCTCGGATTTTTCTTCCCTTCTCTTCCAGAAAGTTTGTGTTTGGAGATGGACTTTGCCCACAGAGAAACCCATGTGCAGCACAGAGCTGCAGCCAGAGTTTGGGCATCAGGTGAGTGACCACAGCTAAGGAGGACAGAGGGGCTGGACTGGGCAGCCCCATCCTCATCTGCTCCCCCCTGCACCCCCATGTCCCCATCCAGCAGGGGGTTGCTGGTAGGTTCCAGCTGGGGATGGGAGGCAGGATCACACCCCATCCCTGGGGCATCCTGATGCAGCAGAGCATCCCAAGGGGTTACCTCTGTTTCCCTGATGCCTGACAGGCACGGGGTGTCCTCTGTTTTCGGTTCAGTGCAGCTGGTGAGGTGGTTTTGGAGAAAAGCAGTTGTTCTGCGTGGAAGAATAAGCAGAAAGCATTGCTCAGATTGATGCTAATGTGATTCTCACCTCTGAATTTCAGGATTATGTCATTTTTAACCCTCAGAATCCCCATGAGTTTGTCAGCAACAGCAAAACCCGGGTGGTATTTTACCTGTGGGTAAGTAGGGACATGGGAAGTTGTGTTTCTGGTGCTGGAAAGGAGATGACAGGGGGAACTTTGGGGCCAGGTATCTGTCCACAGCTTGAGTCCTACTTTGCAGATCTGTCCCTGCCCTCGCCCCCATCACCCTTCCCTGCTCCCTGCCCTTGCCAGATCCCAAAGTGGTCTGGGCAGAGCATCACCCTTCCTCCACTCCCACACTGATGAGGCCCAGCTGTGGCAGGGATGCTCTTCACCTCTCCCACTCCTGTTTTCCCATGGCCTTGTGCCATTCAGCAGCTTTTGGAAGAGAAGCAGGCGTAAGGAGAGGATGTTTTGTGCTCTCTGGAAGATCTTAGAGCCTTTCTGCCCCGGGCACCCTGCTTTGGTCACCACAGTGTGGAGCCAGTGCCCAGATGGTGGGGAGGGGACACCCTGGCACTGCAGAGCTCGGTTCCAAAATCCTTGTCCTGGATGTTTTCTCTGCTTTCCCCAGGATGATGCAGGTTTGCAGTACGGGGCACCATTCCTGAGCAACCAGGTGAGCACAGCAGGGAGGCACCACAGCACGTCACCCTCTTGGCTTTCCTGCTGGCAGCAGCACTGTCCTTCCCCATCCCCTCACACAGAAACGGTGGCCATGTCCCCAGCTTGTCCCCCTCGGACAGGGACAAGCCTGTTGGGTTGCCCGAGCTGAGCTCAAGCAGGGCTCTCTCTCCAAGGTGCCCCACTGTATTTTCTCCTGGGGCTCTCGTCTCTTGTCCTGCTGTGGGGCAGGAAGGGAAGGTCATGAGGACCAAGCAGAAACCTCTCTGCTTGAGGAGGGCAGAGCCAGCTCTGGGATGAAAACACGGCCTGGCTGCTGTCTCCACAGACCTTCAAGTGCCTGGTGGGACAGTTCAGCCAGTCGGTTTTCCATTTTAACAACACCCAAGCTCTGACGGGCACCTCGGCCGGGAAGCTGGTGGTGTGGGACATGGACAATCCCCGCACTCTCCCCGAGGAACTGCCAGCCAAACCCCACGGAGTAACAGCCACCAAAGTGGTGTCAATGCAGAAAGAGAGTCTTACCGTGCTCAAAGTGTTGGAGAGGTAATGGGGCAGCCCTTTTCCTTAGCTGTAGTCCTCGGGTACCTCAGCTGTAGGAGTGGCAGAAATAATTTTGGAGTTTAAAGTCACTTGGCAGCATGGTCACTCATGCAGGAAAGTGCTGCTATTTTATGAGTAATTTTCCAGCAATGGATTTGGCTGGGGGTGGAAGTAAGGTAGAAAAATCGTGGTGACGAGATGCCAGCTCAGCTGGGGTAGCTCAGACAGTGGCTCAGCCTCCCGGCCGCTGCCAGCAGAGGGAGCAGACAGCCACCAAACGCTGCGACAGCCTTGGGGACACGGCAGGGTCACAGCAGAGCCGCTGGTTTCTGCACAGCCCTGGCTTTCTCCTGAACATCTGTGCAGGGCTCTGCTCATGTGCTTGTGCAGAGAAATGGGGAAGAGATTTGCTTCTGCTCAAGGATGCTCTCCAAGAAATATCTGGGAGTTGTCAGTCAGTGTGTTGGTTAATAACTTCCCCTTCCTTGCAGCTGTGTAGTCACAGGTGATGTGAAAGGGCAGGTTAAATTCTACGATGGGCAGCTGCGGCTCCTCACCATCTACACCCATGACAACGTGGGTCCCATCCGGTCCATCTCCTTCTCCACAATCCTTCGTGATCCTCCCGGTGCTTCCCCAGAGAGCAGCCAGCCCTTTCTCACCAGGTGAGTGTCTCTTTACACACCCAGGTCTTCTCCTGTGTTTGCCTTGCAGCTCAAAACCGGGGAAGGTGGTGAGTGAAAGCTGGGGAGGTGGTCAGTGAGAGCAGCTCCACGAGCTTTTGCCTGGTCTGGAGCAGGTTTCAACCCCGTGCCCAGGCTTCTGGGCAGGACAGGGAGGGAGTGTGGGTGGGCTCCAGCACATCCCAGATTCTGAGCTCAAGGTGATGCCTTGGCGCAGACACGGCGTTAGTGCAGGCACGGCGATGATCAGCTTCTCTGTCACGTACCCGGCACACCAGGCAGTGCTAATGCTGAGCCTCCAGCTCTCACTGGGCCCCTTAATCCCCCCCTTAAACCCCTTCCAGGGATAGCTATATCCAGTTGGATTTTATCATGGCTTGGCAAGCTAATCGGGGCCGTGGCACCAGCACAGGGTAGTACCACACCGACTGCTCACCAGCCCCTCTCCGTCCCTCTGCGTGACGTAGCTGTGCCTGAGGCTTTATAGGGAGTCTGCAGGCCAGATGAAGCTGTTGTGTGGCTCCATCCAGCCTGCAAACCATATGTCTGTGACTCCTCTTAAGGCTTTCCTGGCAATGCCTGTTCCTAGCCACACGTGTTTTCCAAAGAGCCACGTGGGACAGATTCTTTTCCAGGCTGGAGCAGTGTCCCGGGGAATGGTTTGGTTTCCCTGTTGGTTTCTGTTCTCTCATCCCTCTTCCTAGGTCACTGCTGCAGCTCCTGCCACTTGCAGCTGCTCTGGGCAGGACAAAAGGCAGAAAACCAAATGGGAGGGCCTGAGCTCATCCCAGAGGCGGGTGGGATTAGGAATGCCTGGAGAGCCCAGCTAAGGCATGCAAGAGGTGCAGAGTCCATCAGTGCCTGGGCCAGATGTGCATAAACTGGTGGCTGTGATGGAACAGCTGGCAAAGAAGCTGTGCTTCCCCACTTGTCTGTCTGTGCAGCTCCTAGACTCAGCCCAGAGAAGGCTCCAAGGAGACCTTATAGCACCTTCCAGTGCCTCAAGGGCTCCAAAACAGCTGGAGAGGGGCTTTGGACAAGGGTATGGAGTGACAGGACAAGGGGAGAATGGCTTCAAATTGACAGGGCAAGGTTAGATGGAATATAGGAAGAAGTTCCTCACTGTGAGAACGGTGATGTTCTGGCACAGGTTGCCCAGAAAAGCTGCAGATGCCCCATGCCTGGAATTGTTCAAGGCCAGGTTGGATGGGGCTTGGAGTAACCTGGTCTAGTGGAAGGTGTTGAAACAAGATGACCTTTAAGGTCCCTTTCTACTCAAACCAGCCTGGGATTTCGGTGTGATCCTCTTTTTCCCCTTTTCCTGGGTCCAGACTCTCTATTGGGCAGACTGAAACTATACATGTTTGTGCTGTAATGTGAATAATTATCCAGCTGTCTGCTTCACACGTCACCAGTCACACAGTGAAACCTCTCTGCTGTGCTGGTCAGCGTGGCTGAATGAGCAGACAGGGACTGAAACTGCCCTCTGACCTTGGCCATGGCAGCGCGGTCAACGTGGAGCCACTGACAAGGGTGGCGTGGAGACACATGAAAAGCCCATTCAGAGTATCTCCAATTGCTCATTTGTCCATCTCACACACCAGTGACTTGCAAACGGCAGGAGCTCCCCCGATGTCATTCATCTTCTGGCTTGCCCAGCCAAGTAGAAAATGGAACTGGCTCCAGTGTCTTCCCATGGCCATTTCCCAGGTCATGAATACAAAGTGCCACTTGCCTTCCAGGTCAAGGAGCGTTTGCATATTGAGTATCACAAAATATAAGTGATTGTCCAACTAACTTGCCAAAAGAGACTGATGTGTAATATAGCTTGGAGGGACATGAGCCAGTTGGTCTGATTCATCAAATTCTGTTTCTCTCACACTAAACAGGAACCTTATCCTTTCAACCTCTGATGCAACCATGTTCCATGTTGCAACAGACAGCACAAACTTTGAAACAATCCTGCAAGAGGCGAAGAAAGCTGTGAATGGCATTGCCTGCCACCCGCAGGAGCCACTCGTGGCTGCGGGGAGTCACTGTGGGCTGCTGAAGGTGTGGGACTACAAGGAGACCCAGTACCTCGTTAGCAGGATATTCACTGAGGCCGGCATCCAGTGCTTATCCTATGACCCTGAAGGTATCCCAGCCCTATGACCTCCCCACGTGCCAACCACTGGCCTTCCTGGAAGGAGCGACGGTGTCGTGAGAGGTTTCTGGTCTGCTTTCCAGGTTATTTGCTGGCTGCTGGTTTTACTGATGGAAGCGTTTACATCCTTGATGCAATTTCCCTTCAGTCCATCTGTGACAAATTCCAGTTCTCGCAAGGTCCCGTGACTCACATCAGCTTCTCTCACGATTCCAAGTACCTCGCAACTGCTGTAAGCTTGTTTTTTCCGCTTGGTGATTTACATGCGCTGTTCCTGGGGCAGCTTTGGGAGGGACTGGGAACTGCCGGCCATCCTGCGAGGCACAGAGCGACTCCCCTGGGGCTTGGTGACTCTGAAATGCAGAGCGAGCAAGGCAGAGGGCTGTTCCTCCCCTGGGGCTTCCTGACTCCAAAATGCTTTTCCTGGCTTGAAGAGTCACTCTGTAGAAGCGTCACCAGTCACAGTGGCTCCGCAGATCCGCTGCCGGCAGAGCCCTGTCCCTAACTTTAGTGACAAATCTTAGCTCTACATCCATCTGTAGAAAGGGCTGGAGCAGGGATTTCCTTCTGGCTGGTGCTCTGTGAGAGGGCTGCTCCCTCCATCTCATGTCTCGATATAGAAGTGTAGAGGCAGCATTGAAGCAGTTTGACTCAGAGGTTGTAGCAACTGGTGATGATCTCTACAAAGAAAAAGATTCCCCTTTCCTGCACGTGTGCCAGAGCACAGCAGCGGGAAGCATCTTCCTTGTCATTTCTGGGGAATCACAGAAATTGATTTACTGCCCTTTTTCTACATGAGCATGGCAGGGAATGGCTCAGATGCTCCCACCAGGTTGAAGATTTCTGTGGTGCTCTCTTGAGAGCAGCTGCCCAAATCTGTCCAGCCCAGTGCTTTATCCTGGCTGTGACTCTAAACATCCTGGTGGGACTCCAGAACAGAAAGGGCCAGGCTAAGCCTAGAGGGGACAAACCAAGTAACCCACTGCCAGCCAGGGGATGTGTGTGGGGATGGTGACTCATTGACCTTTGTGCTGTTGTTGCAGGATGAGACTCATTCAGTGACTGTTTACAAGAGAGTCCTGCAGAATGGGAGCAGATGCTGGGAACACCTGGCAGGGCTGGACTCCCACTACAAACCCATCCGGATTATCCTCTTTGGAGTCCACTCGGACAGCAACGAGCCCAGGCTCCTGAGCCTCGGAGAGGACCGGCAGCTGGTGGGTTGATGCGAAAGTTTAAAGGACAGAGATGATTTATGGTTAAAGGGGTGGCGCTGGACAAGGCCATCAGAGGAGACTCCATGTTTGGTTCCTTGGCTCCCAACTCTCTTTCCACCAGTTCCACTGCTGGGGGCTGTTTCTCAGCCTGGTCTCGGCACTGAGGCTCTCCTATTGTGGCTTCTCCAGGAGATGCAAATCCAGTGATTCCACAAGGTTGAGGATGCTGGCAGACCACAGGGGAGCTGCTGTGTTTCCTTGTCTTTCCTCCAGGTTGAATATGACCTGAACAGCAGCATCAAGGACCACTTGGTGGTCACACACAGGGACAGGCTGGAGCAGGCTGCAGTGCCCCTGTGCTTGGCCTGGTACCCACAGCTCAGCACCGAGTCCTTTTTCCTCACTGCCAACAACTGCTACAAAATGAAGCTCTACAACACAACGACCAAAATGTGCAGGTAGAGGATTGATTCAGGCTTGCCATTGCCTGGGAACCTCCTCCTGACTCTGTGTTCTCCTTGGTCTAATGACCACCATACTCCCACTCACAAGCATGGGACTGTCCATCCATGATGCAGATCTTGGGATGGCTCTAGAGCCCTCAGGTGACTCCATTCTTATGCACACTCTGCCTGTTCACTAATGTGTCATTTAGCAACATTGTGGCTGCAGGCAGGTCTTGGTCTGCTCAGCATGTTGGACTTGAGCTGCAGCAGTTAGACATCAGGTAAAGAGACAGGACTTCACATGAGCAAAACATAATAATCCCTGAGCACTACACTAAATGAATTTCTGAGCCCCAGTGTAGTTCCTTCTAGCCAGGGACCTTGTCCTATCCTGCTCTCTCAGCCAGTAGCACAAAGCCTCTGCACACGTCCCATATCTACCCATCCTTCCACACAACAGCTGTCCAGAGGGGAAAAATGTTTTGGGTGGCCTGGAGTGGATAAATATGTCGTTTGCTTTTAGAAAGACCCTTTTGGGACCAACCTATGGCTCCCCCTTAGAGAAGATACAAGTCCTCCCTAGGACGAGCTCTGCGGACCCCCAGCAACACTACCTGGTGTACATTACGAAGGACAAGGTATGGAGCCCCAGCTGTACAGGAGCCCCCACTTGCAGAGCTGGTGGTCCCTTGGGAATTTCACTGGAGATGAAACCATGTGTAGGCTGGTCCTGCCTGAGAGCTGAGAGAACTCCTGGGGAAGAGGATGTGGCATTGCCCCAGTGGGACCCCCCAGCCCTCCCAGATTCCCTCTTCCCTTTCAGGTGGGCCTGCAGATTCTGCCTGTCGATGGCAACCCCCACAAGTCCTCAGCCTTCATTTGCCACCCGGATGGTGCCTCTGATTTTGCCACCTCCCATGACGGGCGTTACATCTTTACAGCTGGGGGGAAGGAGCGCACTTTTATGAAATGGAAGGTCAACCTATCGTGAGTTACGGCAGGGAAGGGAAAAGAATCTTGTTACCGCTTTCCTCAGCTGTTTGGTCGACCCATTGGGCCCCAAGCAGCTCTGCGGGGTGGCAGCTGAAACAGGAGAGGACACGTTTTTGAGGGGTTTTGTTTCCCTCTCTGTGATGTAGGAGGGATTAAGCCAGCAAACAGGGGTGGCCATAGTGCCTATAAAATACTCCGGTCTGGGAAATGGTGCCCAAATGGTAAGAAGTTGGGCAGAGGATTTTGTGGCCCTTGTGAGGGCCTGGCCAGCGTGATGGGAGATTGTCAGGGTTAGGCAGGGATCAGAAGAGCAGCACTGGCTGCAGGAGGAGCACACAGGGCAGCTGCTGATACAAAAGTGTCTGCTCTCCAAATGGGATAGGAATTTGCTGGGAAATCCCCTCTGCATTTGACGACTGGATTTAGGACAAGCCACCTTAATCCTAACAAAGCTTTGCTTACATGAAATGGCCTGCAGTAAATGGGGTGGCTGGAAGAGTGGAGGCTGCTTTAACAAAGGAGGATCTCCAGGCTCTGGCCCAGAGCATCAGTGATGATTCCTGCCAGGTTTCTTATGCTGTCCTCTGCAGGTTTCCCTTTGCCAGACCCCTTGGGCAGTGGTGCCAGACATGCTCCCACGTTGCAGGGGGGTAACACAGCTAAGGAAGGATAGATATACTGGTTTCTTGGCACGTCAAGGACAAAAGCTGCTCGTTAGAATACATGTGTGGGGCAGAGGCTCTTCCCTCACGGCTGCAGGTGCCTGGTAGATACATTTGTACATAGAAAGGGAGCAAGGCAGCTGGGAATGGCATGAAGACTGCCAGGCCAGCATGGAACCACTTCACACTTCAGGGACTGGGAAGGGAGCTTAGTCCATGGCAGAGTTAGGATAGTGTGGCATGATCTCCCTCAGTCTGTGCTGGTTTGGGTTTGTTTTTTTTTTTCAAATCCTGCACAACACCCTCCCAGCACAGAGCTGTGTGCTAGGAGGGTGTTGTGCAGGATTTGAAAAAAATAACTCCATGGGAAATAACTCCATGGGAGCTGGCTTTTAGCCCTTGCTCCTATGTTTGCCTTTTGGTGTGCACCTGGGAAACACCACTGCCCCTCACCTTTCCTAGGGCCAAGGCTTTGTGGTTAAGACCACGCTAGTCCTGCAAGGAGCACATTTTGCAGGTACCATTCGCTCTGAGGAAAGCCCGAGGGGTGCCAAGCCAGCTCACCTTCATGTGCCAGAACAAAGGAAACCTGGGTGGGAAAGCAATGGGTTTATTTATTTTCTTTTCCACTTTGTGTGGCTTAAACAGTCGGGGGTCAGGATAAGCGACATTTTAAGGAAGGCAATAGAATATAAATGATCCTTCTTTATAATGGTTGGCCAGAGTCCAGGCAACGTTGAATTTCTATGTAATTTGTTTTTGGAGCGAAGTTCTTGATGAGCTAATTATCATTTTATTGCTGCTTCTGGCATCTTGTGCATCTCCACTGTGTTTAATACCCAAACAACTTAATTATGAAAAAAGCATGAAGCTTGCAAAAAAACCCCAGTGGAAGCAGCACTACAGAGGTGTGTGTGAAAGCTGCAGCCTTGGTGCCAGGCGTGGGGTATTATGTGGCAGCGCTATGCCATGATTGCACTTCCAGGCTTGGTTTCTTTTTACATCTGCACAAGCCAAAGGGATTCTTTTGGATCCAACTGCCTATGAAATTGAAACAAAGAGGTGGCTACTCAGGCACTTCCAGTTTAATGCAAACTGCACCTGTGACTCCGTCGCCCGCCACGGCGGAGGAAGTCGGGTAATGGATTGCACTGAGTTCTTGGGGAAAAATGTGTTAGATCAAGGAACAGGGAGTTGTGTGGTTTATTGCAAACACCAAGCCCCAGCCTTCTCTGCATGTTCAAAATGCTGATCTAGCTAATTCATCTCCCTCAATGTCTCTATAAGGAAGTAGAAAAGCCAAATACCAGACACCAAGTTCAAGTCCATGGAAAAGCTCCTGGCTCCCAGCCCTGTACTCATTCCACTAAACAAGAGGACCATTCAGTAATAATTAATTCCCACACTGTGCTATTGTATGTAAAACCTGGGTATGAAATATGCTGTAGAAGTGCAGCTGATGATAAAATAGCACAGGGTTCAAGGCAGTGCTTTTCTTTCCTGAATTCTGAGGCCCAGGGATTTTATTTATTGAAAGTATCTGTGAACAACGACTGGAAAGGGAACTGTGAAAGCTCTCCTCACATGAACCCTTCCTGTACCTTCTTTTCTCCACTTCTGCCAGTGCCTTGGATGCTGCTGCTTTCCTGGGTGGGGAGGACTTGATCCCATTCTACAACCTCCTGAATGGCGGCAGAGAAGGCGAATTCTTCAGGGTAATTATGCTCACCATGAATGCTGTCTGGCCACATCTGGTTGGAGTTTAATTTATACAGGCCTGGCATTTCTTTATGTTTTGTCCAACTCGCCTTTAACAGCAATCTCATTGATATGCCTGTTAGTAAACCCTAAAAGGAGCCTTATCTTCTATGCCTGTTGGTAACTGAAATCTGCAGTATTTGTTTGAATCCCTGGCAGGAACTGGAGGACTATTTTTACTACGTACAGCTGTGTGGCCAAGGTATCGATACAATGGAGAACAGACAGGTGTCAACACATATTCCCTTGGAGGAAATTCCTTCTGTAATGAGAGCAATAGGATTTTATCCATCAGAGGAAGAGGTTGGTCAGCTGTTTTTATTGTTGTTTTTAAAAGAAGAAAGAGCAAGGCTGATTGCATTTCCCAAGTGTTCTAGGGGCCAGATTCTGACCATTGCCATGCTGGATGGCTCTGGGATATATTTATTGGCTTTCAGCGTATTTTATCTGGTCTGCATCAATATAGTAGTGGTCAGAATCTGGTAGCAAATTCCTCAAAATTTTCCTTGCTAGCAAGTTGGGCAACTGCAGGAGAAGGCTGAACAAACCTGCAGCCTGACAGCTCATAGCTGTTCAACAAGGCAACTTCAGGGTCAAAATTTTACAGCAGAGAGAACTGATTTAATAAGGGTGCTGCTTCTCCCCCTTTGTGTGGCTGTTTCTCCGAGGCAGTTTGTACATACACAAACCTCATTTGTAATGTGTAACCTGGCATGACTGAACCTGAACCAAGGAGATTTGAATAACGGCCTCTGAGCACCAGCTCCAGCCCGTCACCGCAGGAGGGGTTCTCCCAAGGGCAGCGGTGCATCACCGCAGCTCCCTCTGTCTTTCCGCGGGGGACGCTGCATTCATCTCTGCCACGGCACAGGAACCCATGGGCTGCTGAGGCACTGCTGTGAGCCTGTGCCATCCCACCTGCCCAGGGATGCTCTGCCAGGAGAGCCACCAGATGGAAGGCAGGACCTTTGCCACAGCCGCCACCAAACAGGCTCGCTTTGGAGCCCCCACAACCAGCAAATGTTTGTCTGAGCTGGGGCTGCTTTGCCCTGGTGTCATGTTGAGGTGTTATCTCCTCATACTGTGTTAGATCTTTTCCTTGGGTTATTATGTTTTTGCATCTTGGGGATGCAGAGAACGTATTCCCTTGGGAAATGTCTCTGGAAGAATAACTGATAATGTCCCATACTTCCCCAGATTAAAATATAAGCAGCATTTCAGGCATGGAAACAGAGGTGCTGAGCTGTTGTGAAACCAGGCAACCTACAATCAGTAATAAATCCAGAGAGGAGGTTCATCTCTCTCTAGAGTGTTTTAATAAAAGAAAAGCAGGAGGGAGAAAAGGCAGCTTGGGCTGACTAGCAAAGCTTTTGGGAATTGGTGTTTTTCTTTTGTAGTTCAGTGGGGTTGATAGAAAACCTAATCCCAGATCAGCCAGAGCCGAGTGAAAATGACTGTTCTCTCTTGGCGTGACATTCGCTACAGGAAAAATTTAAGGCTGAGATTCCCCTCTTCCCTGGGCTTCATTCAGTGGAAAAACTTGTGACACAAGGACAAAGGCCCAAGGCTGAATGCAAAGTCCTCCCTGGGGAGATCTTGCATCAGCTTCCCTTCCTGGGGAGCAGCAGGCTTGGTATGTGTTGGCACGGGGAATTCTCCCGGCGTTTCTCTGCTGCCCGTGTATCTCTGAAGGGGCTGCGAGTACAATGAAGGCATGGAGCAGATGCTGCCTTTTGGACACATCTGCACAGCTGCCAACTGGGCTGACTCACAGCACCAGACTTCAGGAAAACCACTGGTATCCAGCACAGCCAGTGCTTGCCTGTTTGTCCGAGAGGAGAGTAAGTGATCCAGCAGTGTGGGGTGTCAGCCCCACTGAGCACATTTTGGAGTCGGCTGGTGCAGCACCAGAACCACCCCAGACACACGTCAGAGCAGGGGAAGATAAGATTTCTAATGCCACTCAGGGGGTGTACAGCCTGGTTCTGTTGGGACCCTCATGTGTGTGCTTCCAGAGCGAGGATGGTGTGTTTACTGCTTTGTGGTTTGCCTGCCCACTGTCCCAGAGTGGAGACACAGCTGTGCCAAAGGTGCCGGTAACAGCTGCAGGGTCACTGAGTGCCTGTCACAAGAGGAAATCCAAAATGACTGTGTATGTGTAACCCCCATTTTAACTTATTATTGTCATGTCAGCAGGTGTGTGACTGTTGGCCATGCCCACCATCAGCTGTGGAGTGCAGCTCCCTACTGGGATGTGGTTACGGCAGCCGTGGCACCAACACATGCACGGTTAGGGGACGTTGGCATTCATGGGATCGGAAACTGGCCCAATGCTCTTCAAAATAAAACATGTAACAATCTGCCTTGTCTTGATGTTTAGATTGAAGACATGATAAATGAAGTAAAATTCAGCAAGTATGCGGATACTGGAGAACAAGTGACAAAAATCAATTTAAGGGATTTTATCAAACTTTACATTAATCATCGACCTGCACTTGGCTTGTCAATGAAAACCATACAACAAGCATTTCAGATTCTTGGTTATGATAACGAGAAGGAAGACAAAGTTATTGACACAGGAGACTTCCTGTCACTGCTTCAGTGCAGAGGTGAGTTATTTTGTTTCTAATATCAGTTTTATGCTTGCTAGTTCTGCCTGCAATTTCAGAACTTTTTCACTGCAGCAAGAAGTTATTATGGAATGATAGCCTGGTAACCAGGGCAGGTGTGAGGACCCACCTGCCTTAAGATTTTAAATTGAATAGTCACATGTCTTGTCCCAGCTGTGCTTGGTTTACTGCTCTGGAAATCTCTGCTGGCCTGAGGTATCTTGGCTGTTAAATGATAAGTATGGATCTTGGCAAAATGTATCCTTCTCCCAGTGTGCCCTTATCTGAATCGCTGTTCTCTCTTCCAGCCACACAGGCTCTGGAAAAGTAGTATAAAACTGATAAAAGGGAGACAAGAAAGGAGGGACAAAATTGGTCCTGGGCTGAATCTGTGTGAAAGACTGAAGAGATGGGATGGTTTAGTTGAGCTGAATCAGGGAGAACACTGTAAATGTGGGTATCCATATGCTTGTGGCCAGTGCTATAGAGTGTTAATAACAAACTTCTGTTGTCTTATACAGAAAGTGTGTAAAAGTGCAGCTGAGCATTAAAACAGGTAAAGGGAAATGCTGGTTTACTCAGTACATCACCTGGCAAGACTCCTTGCCACAAAGATCCTTGGAAACCAAAGATTCAACCAGTGTGAAAAAGGTTAGCTATTTATACAGATGGTGTGAACATCCATAAATAGGTACATCAGATAGAACAGTTTCATAACAGATCTATAACCTCATGCTCCAGGGCATGAGCCAGCCACTAACTGGGAACAAGTGCTATGTCCGTGTTATTCCAAGATACTGAATCAAGACTTTTCTCCACCTTCCTCTTCCCCCTCTGCACGAAAATGGCTACATGGACTGTGGTCTGTGCCAGGAATTCTCCAGTGGGAATAGAAGCTCAAGCCCCTGCAACTGCAATGTATCTTAAAGAGCTGTCTGCATCAGAATTTCTCCCTTTGACTGACATTTTTTCCCAAAATGCTATAGGGAAGAGCAATTTTCTTTAAGATCAATGTTTTCCTGCATTGGGATCATGTGTTTTGGTTGGCAATGTGTATGCCTCTATCTCAGAGAAGCCAGATCCTCTTTTGAACTGTCCTGTTTAGTTCACGCACTCTGTAATTTGATTTGCTTTTGAGTTTTTGTGCTCTCGACCCCATAACCCACGGGCTGGTGTTGCTCTGTTGCGTGCAGGGGAGCAGATGACAGAGGACGAGCTGGCCGAGTGTCTGGTCACCTTGCTGGGCAGAAGACTCGGGGAAGGAGGATCTGAACCGGACACCTGCGATCCCACAGGTACAGGATTAGCATTCCACACAGCACAGAAGCAGGATTGTTTCAATTCCCAAATGGAATAATTTAAATTTCAAACCCATTTACCCTGTTAGGCCAAGAGCTGTCAAAACTGCTCAGATGGGATTGCAAAAATAGTCACAGAGCTACAGACTGTCCTTCAGCCACACAGCAATTGCATGGGTGTATCTAAAAATAAATGGACAATGAACTATAACTGGGGCCTGACAAGATTACATTGCTGTTTATCTGCTGGCTGGAACTGAAATTAGAAACACACAGGGAAATCCCAGTGCTGATTTTACCCAGGCCGCAGTGCCCATTGTAACAGAGCTGTTGGTAACGACTGCATTTGTCTGCAATTTATGTCCCAGTCTACACCAGTCTGGAACAGCAAATTATAGCATTGATTTGAGCCAAGCAGCTGTATTCAATTGCCCATTGTAACTGGAACTGCATTTTTGTACAATTCATGTCCCAGTCCCCACCAGTTTGGAACTGCATCTCTTTAGGGTCACAGGCAATGGGCCGCATGCAGCCAAGGTGCTGCTCCTGAAGGGAACTGCCTGGTGCTGCAAAGCAACTTGGAAATCCCTGGATCCCTCAGGATCCTAAATCACATCAAATCAATCAAATGTAAAAGTTGTCCCATGACTCCTCTGAGGCAGAGACCTGCTGCAAGGTGAGACACACAGATTTGACAGGTTTAATCCCTGATAGAAACACATAAAGTATCAAGCTAGTAAACCATCACTTTGTCATGATCCCTTTGTAAATCTTTAAAAACATTTCATTCACTTATTGCTGCTTATGAATTTTACTGGAAAGCCATTTTTTACATTGCTTCTGTGTGTCTTATGTTGTTGTTACTGCTCTCCAGGTGCAGCAGCTTTGACTGAAGAAAAAATTCCAGCACAAATCACAGCAGAGGTATTTGTTGCAGACATTCTTGGCTTACCTATTGCTAAACCAGAGAAAAAGAATGGAAGGAAAGAGAAGAATCTTTGATCTACAGACTCAGAATCATAGCTACCACAAGATTTTCTGTTTGTTCCTGCTTTCCAGGATCTGCAAAATTTATGGCTTGTGTTTATTATAAAGTAAAGGTCACATAGTTGCATTTCAGTCAAACTCTAGAATAAGTCCCCAGTTTGGCACACGCCACAAACCTGTAATTTCACACCTATCTAGGGAAACACTGGGGTGGCTGGAAAGAATGAAGCAGGTGGCCACTCCATCCTTGGCTGGAGCCTTCCTAGAAGTCATTTCAGGTGGGTTTGTGCCAGATGCAGTCTATTTTCATTATGTTAACACAGTATTCGTTTGTGAAACCCGACAGCAAAAGAGCAATATAAGAGTACTGTATTGATTAAACACATTGATAAATGCTTTGACAGGTTAGAATGGATTTGTAATTATAAATCCAATGGACCCCGGTAAAGAAATAAATGCTGTGGTATACATTACAACTACGCTTCTCCTTTGGCCTTTAAACTCGCTTTTTCCTTCTGAAAGTAGTAATTCCAATTAGCAGTGTAATACCAATGGGACGGCATCGCACTGTGTGTGTATAAACAGCATAATGAGACTGATACAAGTTGCTGTAGAAAGATCAGTGAAGTGCTGTTGAACAGCTTCCTTCTTTACATCATCCTCGGCATCAATTTGAATAATAATGTAGGCCCTTAAGAAGCGTTCCTTTCAGAAGCAATGTTTTTTAAACAGAGATCGCTGTTGTGTACTCAGAGCATCTGTGATTGTACAATTAGCACGAGTAGCAAGGTGTGCATTAGGGAGAAGTTAATGAAGGAGTCCAGCAGTACCACACCAGAGCTCGCAGGTCTGTGACAAATTTCCTGCAGAGCATCACCTCCCATGTAACTCATTTACCCTTTATGTTCATGTACTTCTATTGATCTGTCGGAGCTGAGCCTCCACTGCACAAAAGCAGCCCAGTTCCATGGATATTACTGGAATTATTTAAAGCAGCTGAGAAACTTTATAACCACTGGGAAAAAGAAAATCAAAATCTGCTAATTATGGATTATGCTTCCTGTTAAACACGGGACTACATCGCCCATTCCTATGTTCAAGGTCTGTCACAGCAACTGGCGCAGAAGTGGGATGGGTGTCCGTCAGTGCCCTGCACAAAAATAGGTATTATCTCTATACGTAAAGTGCTTCGAGGTTTTTAAAAGACCTGGATTTTAGGACTGGATTTTGCTTTGTGGTAAAATGTGTTCTTGATGCTGCTAGACTGCATTGGTTTGTCACAGAATCACGAGAATCAGCTTGATTGGAGAAGATCTCTGGGATCATCGAGTCCAACCCTTGACCGGTCACCACCCTCTCAACTAAACCATAGCACCAAGTGCCACATCCAGTCTTTCCCTAAAGGGGAGGCAATTCCACCACCTCCCTGGGCAGCTCTCGATGCCCCTTTAAGAGTTGAGCCGAGTTGAAATCAGATAAACTTTTTAGTTCTGGGGTAACTTACGGCCTGAGCTTGGTAGAAGTGGGGAAAGAACGTAGTCTTGTGCTCGCTCCAGCGAACACTCGAGGAAAACCAGCGACGGGAACTCGGGAAGCCCCACGCGCGCGGGGCCGGCGGCCGCCTCCGGACTCTCCCCCGCGCGGGCTCCTTCCCGCTGGGCACCTCCTCCGCAGATCTCCGCCAGGGGCTGCTCGCTGTCCCCGCGGTTCCGCGGTGTCCCCTCAGCTCCGAGAGCCGCCCGGGGTCCGACCCCCTGTCCCCTCCCTCACGCCCCAGCCACTCTTCCCGCCACCCGCC
>VXBT01005717.1:1237014-1259899 GCA_013400235.1 Oriolus oriolus | reverse complement strand
TGGGCGGGCGGCGGGGTCGGGTCGGGCGCCTCCCGCCGCCGGCCTCTACAAAGGGCCCGAGGAGCGGGCCCGGGGTGGCTCCGGCACCCGCTCTTCTGGGTGGAAATAGTGCTCGGAGAAGTGTTCTGGAAAAAAAGAAAACACGTTAAGAATACCCTGTGAAGCTCCCGAGAGTTTGGTTTTTTTTTTTTGTCGTTGCCTGTTTATTGATTTCACCTCCCAAGTTCCCGGGGTTTGCGCGTAAAAGCGCAGCACACCCGAGCGCGATCGTCTCCCACCGACGCTCCGGGAGAGAGCGCGAAACTGCCCCTGGAACCTCTCTTAAATCATAAAATTAAAGGTTATACCCCGTGTGAGATAAGTCCCTTTTGTTAGGCCTTCGACACGTTTTGGCATTTTCCCGCTTTTGTCTTTTTTTTTCCTGCTTTTGTTAGAAATACCCACACGAGGTGTTTAAACAATACAGTGAAGCGGTCGCCGCCGTGCTTTGCATGGTCGGTCCGGGGATTTGGGATGGGATAAAGAGCAGTGCCGGTGTGACTCAAGAGTGAATCTTTCTTCCAGCAAGTTGGCTGACTGTTCAGCAGTCTCTGTGCATGTATCATAAAATACTTTCTTTCTTAAAACATTTGGAATCCACGGGGAAATCCTTTGCGTTATTGTTATTCTGCATCACTCAGCTGGTTTGAGGCTTTGAAATCAAGGGGACACTTCTATTGCCCTCCTCAGCTAACGCTTTGTTTTCGTTAAAAGAGAAGCAAAATACGGAATTGAACGTGTTCGTTATTAGGGTGAAATGGATTGTTAAGTTTTAAATGGCCTTGAGCACATGAATGGGTCCGTTGGCGTGAGCCGGACAAAGAATCGGGACATATGTCCAGTAACGCCGGGCACGGGATGGGGATTTCAAAGAATCCAGCCATTGTGTGGGGAGCCGGAGCAGCCCCAGCACCGCAGCTCGGGTGGTTTCAGGAACTCTCTTCTACTCGGGTGTTGTTTTTAAGTGCAATTTGCTGACCACCGGGCCGGGTTTGGAGGGTCAGAACAGCGGTGTGACAGGACTTCTGTTCCAACGGGAGCGTGGTTGGATGTGTGGGACTGTTCTGTCTGTAGGTATTTCATTCATGAGCGCAGCACGCTCCCTTTGAATCCTGGTTTGTGGAATTCAGAGAGAGTAGAGACAGAAGCTTGGCCATTCAACAAAATACCTAATTTATTTATTTTTTCTTGGCAAGGACTCCCTGCCATCATGCCAGTTGCTATGGCTCTTTCTGTAAAACAGAAATCTTATGATATAAATAGATTTTTCTACATTTTAACCTTCACGATAGACAGCTTGCTTTAAGGGGTTCCTGTACAGTCATGCAGTGTTTCTGTTGATTATTGTCAGAAGTATTGATATGACTTTCTGTGTGTGCACCTCACAAGTATTTACATAAAGCAATTTTCTTATTTTTAAAGGAATCATAATTTGAAGGTGAATCTCATGATTACCCCCCCACCTGCAGTCAAATACAGGGGGAAAGTAGCAAGAGAGATTCTGTGTTTTGTGGTTTCAGTGTTTTGAGGAGACTTGGCTTGTTAAATTGAACTTTCCACACTAGCAATTCCTGCATCTTCAGAAGAGCCACATCGGCAATTTCCAAGTGTGCAGTTTCATTTGCATAATAGGAGCAATTTGTTGCCATCCACAGCTCTTCTGTGGAAATGCAGCCACCGAAAATTAAAATACCTTGCGTCCAACATTTCCTAGAACGGAGTTTTGTGAGACTTGTGTGCTCGGAGCGGTGCGTGCCAGGGATGGGCAGGGAGACAGACCGGGCTGTGAACTCATCCGAGGGGACAGTGGCTTTATCCAAGGCTTTATCCACCTGTACAGCTGTGCAGCACTTTGGTGTGCTTGGTATTCCTGAATCCCTGTGCTGTCACATCTGTGAATGTGCTTGCTGGAAGGCAGCTTCCATCAGGGCAGACTTTGTTCCTTAGAAAATTAGTGTTCCTGGACAGCCAGCCCTTGGATGCGGGTCCCCTGTCTTCCTGTCTGTTCACAGAGCGCGTGGCACTTCTGGTTATTGCTGGAACTTAGTAGTAAACAGTGAAGTTGTTACGTTTTTATCTTGAGATTACTGTAACCTTATCTCCTTTGTTTAAACCATTCTCATGAATGAGCATCTGTTTTGGAAAACACACAGCACGTGGCTTACAGAATACATGGTTGCCTTGTGTTTGTGTGGCAGAAATGTTAAATTTCCACAGTAAGAGAACAGTTCTACCTTTCTTTAACAGTACTTAAAATTCTTTCCTCAGTCTATTTTAAAAAATCCTCTGAGATTAATTTGTCACAATGAATGGTACAGGATTGGTTTTTTGTCTATAAAGGTTGATGAGTATGCATAGATTCCAAGTGGGCTCCGAGGAAAGAGGGGCAAAAACTATTGTGCCCTCAACCAGCATAAGAAAAATACTGGCGACACGCTTGGTTTTTGTCAGTGTCTGATTTATTAAATGAAGGAAAATGCAGACATTTACTGAGAGACAAGGAATGAGCAGGAGGAAAGCATGAGCGGTAGGATGTCTTGGGAGGCAGTGAAATAATTTTCATGGGTACGTAGCACTGCTGGACTTTTGGACAGCTGTGCAAATATGTGAGGATGGAGGTCTGGAATACCTGGTGGGGATAGGTAACCCTGGCTTTAGAGAATGCACCAGGAATTGGGAAATCCCACTGTGTTGCCTTGTCTTTGAATTGCAGTATTTCTCAGAAGTCCTTTGACCTTTTTCTGACCCATCAAAGCCCTGATCTGGAGGGTGATAACACCTTAGGAAGAAGAGGTGAACCTGGACAACTGGTGAAAGTGCTTGGAGAAAGTTGAGGGGAAGAGTCCCCACAGGCTGTGTTACCTGGTGCCGTTGGCTGGGATCATGAGCTGTGGCTATTGAGGATTTCTAGGCAATGCTGCTGCAGCTTTTCTGTTCACTGTCTCCATTCAGACTTGCTGAAGTGGTTTTGTGTGGTATGTAATGCTCTGAGATTGAGCTTCTGTAGGTTTTGCTGCTCAGGCCTCCTTCTTCAAATAGGCTTTCGCCCTGAAAAGGAGTTATGACATAGAACTCCTTAACATGATGTCTTTAGAAAAAGGCTGTTTGCTACTCCCAGATCACTGCTTTAGCCTGTCTGTGTTTGGTTTCCTTCTAAGATTGTAGTTCAAGCAGTGGCAGTTGAAGTAAAAATACCCAGTGCATGTGCAGCAATGCTCTGAAGTTCTGTAGTGGCCCAAACATGCTGTTACCATGCTTGAATTATGATACTTTTTTTTTTTTTTTCCTGGCTTGTGATTATTTCTTTCTGAGCCAGGATATGCTCTCTGACTTGAGTGGAACCTGAAGTTAAAGGTAGAGTTTTGGAGTGTGTAAGCCGTGGTTCTCTCTGCCGTGAGCAAGGTGCTCGTGACCCCATGGAGCCAGGAAGGGCTTGCTTTAAGCCATGCTGGCCTGTGTACGTTACGGGGGACTCCCCAAATGTGCTCTACTGAGATAAACTCAGAGAGAAGGTGTCTGCGACCACATGTCCTTGTCCAGTCACTCTGCATGGCATTTTATTGTATTTGCAGCCTGGTCAATAAACACCACGTGTGTTTGGGGCTCCTTCACGTTAGTCACTAGACAAACATCTACTCAGCTGTAGGCGTGCTCAGAAAAGCAAGCCTATGCTTCAAAAAATCATTTTTTGTGCATCTGACAGCACTTTTTATGTATAATAATGGCATATTCTTTCCCATCCCCTTTCTCTTTTGCTTGATCCCACAGGGAGGTCATAATTCTGTGATTTTCACCAAACTCTGTTGCAATGCAAGTGAGTGTGATGTGATAAATTCAGCATTATGACGTCACTTCGTGATCACCAGCAGAAGATGGGGTATGTGGGAGCAAATCCGTGTGTAAACGCAGATCACTGTGATGAATGGTAGTCATGGGGAAAGGCCAAACAAGTGGGAAAGCTTTTCCTTGAGTGATATATTGGCAGTAAAGGCTTTCTGTGTCTCTGCTGTCAAATGTTTCTGGCACTCACTGCTGCTGCAGAAGCTGCCTTGACACTTTCTGTATAAGTGTAATATACACTGTTGTGTTTGCTCACCCGTATATTACTTTTATACGTGGAATCTGATGTTCATCTGTGGAGCTTTAGTGTTATTAAACAAAGTATAAATATATTTAAGAGTCTGGGGTTATTTAGAATGGGGAATTGAGTATGAAATGATGTAAGTTCTGAGATGTTAGTATGCCTCAGGCAGGAGCACTGAAGAAGTGTTGATACTAAATGCTTACCCTTTGTACCCTTGGCTGTCCTTTAAATGCTGTGCAGATACAGTTCAGAATTTAAAAATGCTTTTACACAATTTCAGATAAATGTAAGGGTTTGTTTCTGTTGCACTGATTAGTTTCTGAATTTACTATAACTAAAATACTGAAGCTACTTTTCAGTGTGGAAGATTAAAAGAAAAGATATTATTGTATATATTTTAGTTTTGCCATTTTCTGGTGGTGTTGCTCCTGAGTCATTCATGGAGGAACAGGAGAGCTTTGAAAACAGGCAAAATGGGTTTTTTTGTAAAACTGTGGAGTTTTATCAGCTAGACATGGACAAGTAAAGTTAATAATTACCACATTTTTAGCCTGATAAAGTGTCAGGCTGATGATGTTCCATAAGCCATCTTTTCCAATCCAACAGTCAACATAGAGATCATCCTACAGAGAGTGACAGGGGATGGTGCAATAACAGATATTGCTCAGTCATCACTTATCAAAGGTGGAATAGAGTGATGGGGGTGGAATTCTGGTCAGGATCTTGGGGTGAGTGGGTGCAGCAGACAGGAAAACAGGTGAAGAAACTGCTTAAGGTTTCACAACAGACTGAGCACAAGAGTTCACGAATTTTTTATTCCTACTCCAGCATCGAGCCAGTGAGGATATTCTGTGGTTTGTGCAGCGTTTCCCAAACTTGCTGCCATGGGCAGCATCAGTAAATTGTCAGTTCTCACTGAGTGAAAAGGAAAGCCCCTGATCAGCAGGTTGGGATGGTGTCTTTGCACAAAAGATTAAAAAGTGAGTGTTCAGAGTAGAAGTGGGTTTGGGGTTTTAGTTTGCTTGTTTGGATTTTGGGGTTTGTTTTGAAATGGTAAGGCAGTAAGTATTACAGATAATATTCTAAGCTTAATTTGCAATAAATGTCTTAAATCTTGAAATTATTTTACCCTGTTGATCTTAAATGTCTGAAAGTCATTGCGTTTCTTTGTTAACAAATTTGTGTTTGTGCTGCCAATGCTTTTATTAAGTTTTAGAGGAGGTTGTCTTCTTTTTTTCTTATTAATACTTCCATGGTCTTGAACTGTCAATACTGTAAATACTTACACATGTAAAATATTTGCATAATAGCACTGTGATGTTGGGTTTTCTTTTTAGCCATAAGTGTTTGCAGGACTGGGATGTTGGTGTACTTCCATCACAAAATATTCTTATTCCCGTTGTTGTCTGAATTACTGTGTATTGAAATCAGTTTAAAAATCCCTGTAGCTGAGGGTTATCAAAACTTAAAGTGGTACATAAGAAGCTCAGAAGAGTTAAAATGTCAGGGCTAACTTCAATACTAGAAGGAAAAAGTTACTAATATAGGTTTCCTCCTGTGTTCTACAGTCTGTCCAGTGAAGATGCTGTGTGAGGCTGCTTTGAGATGCTAACAGGTATCTTGAACTTTTGGTTTTCCAGTGCAGCATCTCTAAGTAATATTTTGCTGTAGGAAAAGACTAAAACCTTGATTTTTTAAAAAAGCATTTATTCACCTCTCCCCGCACTCAAAACAAAACCCCAGCTGGTTTTATTTCCATAATTTCAAAGGTTTTCTTAAGTAGAAATAAATCTAGTTTGTCTTGTATCCTTAAAAAACCCCAAATTATATCATGATCATCTCTCCACAATTAAGTATGCTCTCATTATTGACATGCCCTCATCTCCACTGTCATTTTTATCGCATGTAGAGCTCCAAATTAGAGTGAAATTGGATTTTGACATACTTTAGCCACCTAGTGTACCTAAATGGCTGTGTCTAAACACATTGAGGGAAAACTGCTCCATGAAGAGCAGTGGGAAAGAGATTAATTTGAAATAGTTTTGGACTTCAATTAAAACATCATTATGGACAGATCCAAAAATGTATCAAATAGTCATATATAATTTAGTTTTGCTTTTGTTCTTAATTAAACAGGAAAATGCCTCTTCTAAAGGGAAAATAGAAGATTGGCTTTA
This sequence comes from Oriolus oriolus, assembly GCA_013400235.1. Classification (NCBI taxonomy): domain Eukaryota; kingdom Metazoa; phylum Chordata; class Aves; order Passeriformes; family Corvidae; genus Oriolus; species Oriolus oriolus. The sequence goes on along the minus strand of VXBT01005717.1, from coordinate 1,253,599 downwards.
GTGGCTAAAACAAATAGTCAGGAGGATGCTTGTGACATTTGTACAGTGTGGCTGCTTTTGATTCTGGAGGCCCTTTCTAAAAATGGAGCTATCACATATATATAAATATATATATATTTGGAGTCACATCCAGCTTCTCCCATCCTGCAAAGAGCATTTTTTATTTTTTTAATCCGGAACTGGATCCCAAATCTATTGTTTAAACGTGTTTATGGAAAAAAAAAAAAGCCTGAGATCTCATGCCAAATTAATTTCAGATGTTCCTGAATATTTAATGGAATCGGTCTTTGTTGTTAACTTTTAATCGATCCATTTGCAGAGCTGCATTGCAAACCCAGGAACCAGCAGTGGTAATCTGTGACCTGAAAACTGCTCACAGAAACGTGATGAAATTTCTCTGGCATTATGGACCTTCTTTTAATACCCTGATGTGCAGAGCTCAAGGAATTCATCCCTCAGCCGAGCGCTCAGCATCCCTCTCCACCCCGGCACTGTGACCCCCTAAGGCAGAGCCGCCCTGCAGCCACATTTCCTTCACAATTTGTCAGTGTCACTGTTCACGGCTGGCAGGGTCTGCACACAGTGCCCGAGGTTGTGCTTTCCCCTCTCTGATAGCCTCAGCCTTGCCTTTCCCCAGAGCTGGGCTCTCCAGAGTCTGGATTCTGCACCACGGCACATATTGCTCCCCATGAGGCTGTTGGTCCTACGGCTGGAATTGCAGATGTGTCTGTCAGGGGTGTGGAGCGAACATTAAATTGCCAGCAGCAAATTTCTGCCCCCAAATAAACCTCAGATGGTCAAAATGCATCTAGATTTCTAATCCCATTAAACAGCTTCATGACAATCAAAACACTCTGGTCTGTCTAAACCCTCTTCTGCTGTCTAGAAACTTAAGTGAAAATTGTAGGCATGAAATCTGCATTTTCAATTGCTGTTCTTCTTAACTTTAATCCAGATCTTATTACTGCTACTGCAGTTACTCACCCAGTCAAGTAACAGCCCTGAGAAATCTGGAGGTTAGCAGTGCTCTAGCAAGTTGTGAAATGCAAAGAACAATTTGCACAATGCAGTGCTAAAGACGATGTAATAGAGATCATCCTACTTAATAGCCTGTTTAAATCCGTGACAACTTACAATAGTAGATCACTCTCTTCTGAATCCAAAGTTTAACTTCTCCTGCATTGTAATTTTATAGGGAGAAGAAGTGGGTGACAGTTGGCGACACATCCCTAAGGATTTACAAATGGGTACCAGTAACAGAGCCTAAAGTGGATGATGTAAGTATCCTGCAGTATCTTGCTTTTTCCAGATGTAGATGCTCCTGTTTAAGCAATGTCAAAAGAAATATTCTTTGATTTTCATTGAGCCTTTAAGCTAAGACTGGTGTGGGTCTTACAAGCTGCAGGGAGATGTTGATCTCTACAGCAAGTGATGTTGATGGGTCAGTGTGTGACAGTCTCCCTGGAGTCAGCTGGGATCAGTTCTCAGATAACTGTTAAACATGCAGTTGAAACTGAGTTTGAAACCTTTCTCTAACTAACTGGGAGGCAGGGAGGGTAAGTTTTGACACGGATTATTTTTCCCCTCTTTCTGCCTGATGATTTTAAGAAAGTAGCTGGTTTGGAATAGAGCAGAGAGCATATTCTATATGTGTGTCACTGCTGTTCTGCTCAAAAATACGTTGCAAAACACTGACATGAGGGTAGGAATATCCTGTGGCACTGGGATCACTTGTATTAAGATGCCCAGCCCAAGTAATACAGCAGCACACGCTTCTGTTGTCATGTGTGTTTTCCCTTGATACACGTTCTGTCTGTGCATCATGTTTGTGTTCTTTGTGTGCACTGTTCATGTGGCATAAAAATAAGTGTAAAAATCAGAGTCGATAGGACTTACACATCGGTTTTCAAAATGATGGTTGCTCTTATCTTATAAACTGTCATATTGTGATAGAGAGAACACTAACCCATGATACCGCCGTAAATAAATGACACAGTGGAAAACACATCCTAAGTTTGGTACTCCTGCCATGGGCTGTCACATGCTTTTACTTTACCTGAAATAGAGTGAAGGATGAAAATTTCTACATTATTAGATGTGCAAAATGGTGGTTTTTCAGACAAGACAGTGTCGTGACCTTGTCTTATTCAGACTCCAAATTTAAGGCTTATTTTTTAAATTAGGGTTGTTTTAACTGAGTTTGTTTCTTTCTGTACTTTGTTGTCCCACAGATTTCAGGGACTGTCAGAGTTGTGGTAAACCTCAGGGGTTCTTCCAGTGCTTGGGCAGCATCTCTGTGAAGTTCCCCCTTGGGAATTGGGAAACCTGTTCATTCTTTCTAATTGTCAAATGTTTGGTCTTGATTTTATTATTTATAGTACATAGTGGGGGAAAATCGTGCTATGCATGTGAGAGGGAGGGTGGGGTTTAGGATATTTAGGCTCATAGCTTCTGGTAGTTGTTTTCCTGCTGTTCAGCTGTGCCTGCAGGATGGGTGCTGTGGGACGTGGAAACAGAATTTCTGAGTGAGCTTCTGGATGAATTTTCAAGGTCATTGCTACCCAAAGTCAGGTTCTTTATTATGAAGAATGGGTTTATATAATGGTCTCTATGTGCAGAGTTTAATTGTGTTTTCTGAGCCATCATCTTTAGGTTGAGGCTCCAGATTTGCTGAAATTGGGACACTTGTTGAAGACCAGTTGCGTTGATGTCCTACAGTCACATTCTTTTCATTTCAAGTAGAGGCTGTTGTGCAGCTGCAATTGCAGGCTTGATGTTGCAAGGTTTCTGTCCTATTGCTCTGGAAGTTCTCACAAATAACACAAGCATTTGTATTTTAAAAATAAATACCAGGTAGGGATAATTTCACCTATTAAATTTTGTTGTGGACATCCTTTTATATCTGATTTCATCCACTGTGAAGGACCAGACAGTATATTTGCTTTTCACTAAAATAGGAGAATGGGACCTTCCCTGTTTCAAGTGGAAGTTGTCTTTGATTTTGGTGAACAGAAATTAAATTACTTTCCCCCTCACGTGTTGCTCCTAAGACACTTAGACATTTCTCTGCACTACAATTAGCTTGGTTTTTTCTCCTACTGGTGATGGAAAGCTGTTCTGGAACCTCACCACTTTGATGGTTAAACCTCTTTAAAAAACACTTCTCAGCTTAAATTGCTCACAGTCATTTTCAGTATTTCTTTTGTGGCAAAAGTGTCCTTTTTACCTTTAAAAAATGACAAAACCAAACCTGAGAGAGATCATGACCCCTCTGATCTTTCATTTTGCAAAGGTAAAGAAGTCCATGTCCTCTCACCTCTGTTTCATGCATCAGCGAGTAAAATCTGGCTTCTCTGAAGTAAAAATATAATTTAGAAATAAGCTTAATCATCTGTTTAAAATAGAGAGAAAAGTCCCTCCAGATATCACTTGTTGAATTTGTTCTGAATAGACAATATTTGATTGTGGTTCAGTTCCTCCCCTCGCTGCACACAGTCTCTGTCTGAAAGGATGGGCCGAGAGCATTCTTCCTGGAGTCAGGCTTTTAATTGTCTCCTCAGCAGGCAGGATCTCCAAAAGCAGTGCAGCTGGCTCTTTTTCCTGTGAGACTGATTACGTCACCTCCTAATTGCAAATGCTGCATCCCTTAGCAGGCCCAGATTCCCCACGTGATGGATGCCACGGTCCCTTCTTTTGTCTTAATCTTTGTGGGTTGGGAGCAGGTTGGGACCTACATTCAAGCAGGGCTGTCGTGCTTGTGCTCTTTGGTTTAGGTCAGTCTGATTTCTCTTAATCCATCTTTCAGTTTGAATGAAGAAACAGCATCAGTTGTAGAGAAGGAGAAGGTTTCACTTGAGATTATGAGCTGTTCTTACGAAAGTGCTGAGTGGGGAGGGTTTTACACAGCAACGTGGATTTCTCTGCGTGGCCGTAGTCTCATTTGTGTGTGGTGCCTTTTGTTTTTCAGAAAAATAAGAATAAGAAAAAGGGTAAAGATGAAAAATGTGGCTCTGAAGTGACCACTCCAGAGAACAGCTCCTCCCCAGGGATGATGGACATGCATGGTGAGTGGGAGAAGGTCAGACCCAGTTACCCTCTTACACTGCTGTGAAAGTGTAAACCAGCAACATCAGATTCTGCATTGCTCCGATGTATGGACTTGAATCAAAGTGAAAACAGCATCAAATACTCACTTGGTACCTTGGACTTCTCTTCTGTGGATGTACTAACAGTTGTTTCAATGCCATTTATATTTGGGCTCTGAATGTGAAGGGAAAAAATAGTGTTAGTGGAGCTGAATATGAAAATAAAATTAGAAATATCTATCATTCAAAGCACTGCACTCAGATGAAGTAATAACTGTGTCAAGTGTGCAGCTTGAAGAACCAAAAGACCCCCAAAGCCTCAGTGGCACCTACTATAATTTAGGCAGGTTTTGTACTTAATAACTCTCTAACTGATTAAGATCAAGAGAATTCTGCAAGAGCCAAGAAGGCAAGCTCTGGTTCTGTGGTGCCTTCCTTCTGCTGCAGCCTTATGAAATTAACTGCTCAAGAAAACATTTTTTGTTTGCCAGTCAGGCACTATGAGGTCAATTTTATTTCATTTTAATTTTTTTTAAAATGTGACTTCTGAGTGTTAGCCTGGTGTTTATTACAGAGCAGCTTGCACAGCTCAGCTCTGCTTCAGGTTTTTACCTTCTGGGTGTTTGGATAACAATTATGGCTGAGTACGCAGCACTGTTTGAGCTGATAAGAGAGGATCACATTTTAGTGGGCTGTAAATTTTTAATTTCAGTTTTATTTGCATTTGTGTTGCCTCATGGTTGCTTTTTGCAGTGCTGACAGCAAGTGTGGGCTTGCAGTTAAAGGAGTGAGCAGAGGTTATGCAGATCTGGATTAGTTTTTCATCTGTTTCAAACCTTTTAACTTTTGCCTTGATCAGATCATTTACTTTTTTTAAGTCTTGATTCTCCCACCCATGAGGTGAATGTACTACTTGCTTTTTTATCATTTATCACCTGTGTTTTTGACTGTTCAATTTCACACTGTCCCATTTTGTGATAAAGTTAATCTGGTCTGACTTCAGGCTGCTCTGGAGAGAGGTGGTCTCACCAGCAGCTCTGTGTTCCTGAAGTCCTTTGGATGTAATAGTTGTGCAGATGCAGAGGGAGGTGGATTGACTTGTATTCTAGTAATTTAATTCACAATGTTTTGCAGGGTTAGTTTTCTTTAGGGAGCAGGAACTTTGCTGTTCATTAGCCATGGATGTTAGTCTGGCTTAAAGGAAGTTGTACCCCACTACTATCCATAAAATAATAGCTGAGCTACTTAAACCACTGTCACAGGAGAGGGCACAGGCAGAATATTTCCTGTTATCTACAGATCTGTGCTGCAGAAAATTCCTGTGATCTAAGTCTTTGAGGGCTAGAGAATATTCTGGACAATTATTGCTTAGAAACTATTGATATTGGGACTGGATGTTACATTTTACCTTGAAGGGGTTTTGGGTTGGGTTTTTTTGACCTGCAGGATACAATTTTAAAAATATCTGCTCATCTGAACATTGGAGTGATGGGTATTTGTAGATCTGCAGCATGAACTTACTTAGCCCTGTGTTATGTGAGACTGTCACATCAGCTGATCTGGTTTACTCATACTACAAAATTCTGGGTTCTTTTGGATCAGATCTGAGTAAAACACTCTTTATTTTAATGTATAAAGTTAGTTAAAATTAGATCTTTAATGACTGCTTGAAGACTCCATAGGCTGGTGTGGAAAAAAGTTGGATGTGTAATGTGAATTATTGGACTTGGTCCCTAATGAACTAAACTATATCCTGTGTTATCAGGGTATAATGTGGAAGAATTAAGGTGTGTTTTGTATCTTGTCAAATCAAACTTTGTTGCTTTTCACTCTTCTGTTGACAGATGACAATAGCAACCAGAGTTCAATAGCTGATGCTTCTCCAATAAAACAGGAAAACAGCAGCAATTCCAGTCCAGCACCAGAGCAGAACTTGGCAACACAAGCAGACGGCACTGAAGTCAAGTCTGACGAAACTCAGGCAGAGGCAAAAGAGCAGCCTGGTTCAGAAGGTGAGCTGGGAGGGCCATTTGAAAGCCAAACAAAAAAAGTTACCCTTTAGTGCGTTATTTATTTGCTTATCCACTTTAAGAACTGGAAAGTAACAATTTGAAAGAAATGGATTCTGAATTCTCAGCATTTATGTGAAAATGGGCCACAGTTTCTCTGACCTACTGGTGATCTTTCATACAACTGGAAAGGTCACACTGACATTCAGGGTCTTTTCAGAGAGAAACAAACAAAATACTGGTGTATTGTTCTCAAATCTCAGCCTTGAAAGAAGAAATAATTTAAAATCATCTTTGAAATGGCTGCTACCATGTAATCACACAAATCCTGGAAGGTATTATTTTGTGTAGATCTCTGGATGTTTGCTCGGTAGTGTGACAGTAAAATAGAGGTGAGATACTTTGAAATTACTTTTTAAACTGTGTAAACTATAATGCAGGCTTTTCTTTTCTCTTAACCCTGCCAGCTACTTACTCAAAAATTAGCTCTGAGTTCTGTCCTAATTTTCTAAAAGCATTACAAGATTCTATTGCAGTTGTGCACAGATTAAAAATACATGTGGGTTAAGAGATTGTTCTGAACCTCACTCTTTAAATGGTATTTTGGGTAATTGAAACGTGCTCTGTATTTATATTCTTGGAAAGATAACTTTCTTTGTCCTATTATAACCGATAAAAGATGTCCTTAACACCATTGTAACGATTTGGTTGCGGAATTCTTCCCATACCAAAGCAATTAAATTATGCCCTCCTGATTTAGTTCTTCACTCAGTAGATCCACTGGCCAATTTAAATTTAGAACTTTTATCTTGGTAATGCCACAGTGGTTAAGTATGTTCAGTGTTGTCAGTGTTAACTGGGGTTAAAATTTGAGAACAGAACCATGACCAAATTGGAATAAATCAGAACACCATTTCCTTCAAAGAAAATCTCCACTTGCATGTTTGGCCACAGTAAACAGTAAGGATTTACTCCCAGGTCTAATATTGTCTGAACCTGCTTATGTGAAGCTGTTACATAGCATACATGTTCCCCTGGCTAAATTTAGGTTCACGGAAAATCATACCAAGTCCTCTGGATTAGTTCCAGAGCCAGTTATTGTAAAATGAAAGGGAGACATAATGGCAAAAAATACCTGTTATTAATGTGGGGTTTTTTTCAGTTGGTTAAATGCTGTGTTAAACAATTTATTAAACATTTATCTACCTTGTTGTGATCAATCAGAATCCTGCAATTGGGACATTATTCAGCTGGACAGGGTTAATGACCTTGCAAGTCTATCTCATGTTACTCCACTGAAATCAGGGAGGTTCCTGTAAGCCAGTTTGGGTGGTCAGAAGTGCTTAATGAGGAATTCTTAAATAAGGTGGATTCAAAGCATTCTGCTGTGTGAACAAGTCCTGCAGGCATTGGAATAGCTTGAGGCTTGGTGGTTTAAGGTGTGGATCCCCTTGCCCAAAGGTCAGCAGCAGCCTGAGTGTTTCATCAGGGGCAGCTGGAAGAGAATAGCGGTGATGAGCTGGGGCTGGCTTTGTCTCAGGGAGATGGGCACATGGCAGAGTGCTCCTCAGCTCAGTGAGTGCTGAGACATACCCAGCAAAACTCGAAACTCGGATTTCTTTGGACCCTTGGGACTTGTTCCTTTATCAGCATGAAGATGCTATCCTGGTGAGACATGGACAGGAAGAGGATTCTGCCCAAGTTTGCTGAATGTGATCTTTGAGATGCTCATCATGGGCGTCACTTTGTCATGAATTCAGAAATGCTTGTGATGCTTTTTATACAGTACACCACAAAAATATCCATTACTCACTGGTTATGGCATCTTCATTAACCAAAGCTGTCCAGCAGTTTTGTTTGATCTTGCATTTCTCTTCATCTGGAATAAATTCATATGTTCTTTGGGTCAAGGACATTTTACATGTCCCTGTCCCGTTTAATGGGTGCTTTAACCTTGAGTCTTCTGTAAGTCTTGTTCTGAGAGAGAGAAGGGTTTAAGAAAACAACCAATCAACCAAAAAAAAAAAACCCCCAGTGAAAGCTGGAAGCAAGTAACAGCTGCAATAAGCTGGAGGACTTCTTCACACCTATTCACCAGAATTAAAAATTTAGTGGTTAAGCTAGTTAGCTGAATTTCTAAATTCTATCTCAAATGTAGTATCAAGCGAAAAAATGGATTTTAAATATATGGCTGAATTTTGATTCAGGTAACTTTATTCTCTCTGCTTAACTACAGGCGTTTAGAGCCATTAGTTGTAACAATTCGACCCTTTTGCTTCTGGTTTGAAGGAATTCCCTTGCAGTCCAGACTTGTTCGCTGAGGGCATCCTGTGTGAGGCTGCGCAGGAGCGTGGCTCCCTCTAGGGTCTGATCCCAGGGTCTGTGCTCCGGCAGCGGGAAGGAAAAGCTCTGGCAGCAGCCAGGTTGTGATCCTGGAGTTTGAGCTTAATTCACCATATTTGTACACTTGTTATGTGTGTTTTCATTAATGGTTACAGCGTGGGTGAAATGTGTGTGCTGGGGATGTTGCTGATGGGAAGACATCCTGGAAAGCTCCTGCTGAAAGCTTTCACTTGTTTGTTTAAAATTATTTCTTGACATTTCAGATACCTCTGATGAACAGAATTCACAGTCTTCAATGGAGAATTCCATGAATAGTTCAGAGAAAGCAGAAATTCAGTCCTCTGGAGAAAATGATTTAATTACAGAGGCATCTAAAAACTCTCAGGTAACTTCAAGTGCAAAAGTCAGATTACATGGATCTTGGAAAAGTTTATTTTTACTTAAAAGCAGGTATAAGGAAGACAGTTTCGTATTTCCACTAATTTCCAAAGTGAGGACAGTAGAGCAGCTGTAAAGTATTAAATGTGCCTGTACCTGGTTTTGTGGTGCAGGTGACTGGCTGCTTGAATCTCACAGAATTGGAACAGTAAGACCAGATTGGTCTGATGGATTTCTCTGTTTCTTAAACCAGACCATGTTTTTAAGGGAATATTAATATTTTACATTAATAAATTGCTTGGAACAAACCTACTGGACCCTTTGAGGACCATTCAGACGTAAAACACCTTCTGTAAAGGTAAATGCTTATGGCAGTTAGGCGAGTTAATTTGTGGATATTTGGGCGTTCACTCACTGAAACACTGAAAAATTCTGGGTGGGTGGGAGGAAGAAATTATCCTTGCAGTTGTGCCCTTCTCAGGGCAGGACAAGTCCAGATCCTCAGGCAGAGCACTGCTCCTACTGGTTTTCTTGTGGGTCCTCGGTTTCAGTGCACCCTCCATCGAGGCTGTTCCTTGGAATATTCACTGTGGGTTTTAGCCTGGAACTAGAATTTTGCCCTTTGTAGAGGACAGCAAGTGCAAAGATGTTGAGGTAAGATGTAAGTAGAGGAGTGACTTCAGGCCAGCACTGGGACATGTTCTGGCATCCAGGGATGCTTTGTCTGGGACGCGTCACACACCGGGGAGTTTGTTGGTGCTGTTTGTTTGATGTTTGTGGTGCCTGAACTTCAGTGCAATGATAACGTGGCTGTTTTTCTTTTCCCCTTCATTAAGGACTCTGAAGGAGTGCCACCTTCTAAAAAGATGAAAGTAGAGGCTTCCCAACAAAATGTTGAAGAGATTTAGACTATAGATTTTTCTGGTCAGTTTTTATGTAAGGTACATCAGTGGGCTTAATTATAGAACAACCTTACTTAAGCATCTTCTCTTGGATGAGGACAGAACTCCTAACTTTTCAAGTTACCAAGCAAAAATCCAAGAAAGCCTAACAAAGGTTTAACTTCTCAGACACTGAAAACTTTTTCCTGTGAAACAAACATTGAGAACTTTTAAGTTACTGTCTCTGAAATGGTTGGAGTAAACAACTCAGGAGGGGTCTACGCACTGTTTCTAAAGTCAAAATTACAATTATGTTGCTGCTGTATTTTTTTTTTCATTTCTCTATTTAACATTGTAAGATATTTAAGGATGGTACAGGTCAGGTATTAGCTTTCATGTGAAGTTCATTGTTCTGGCGTGATGTCTGCTTTTGTTTTGTGCCTTGTGTTCTGAAAACAGTGCTAACTTTTAAAAGTTGTTTTGCAACTGTCTCCTTTGCAAAGTGGCCTATGTTTGCATAATGCCATGTAGTAAGGCTTTTTTTTTTTTTTCTTCTTTTTTGTTCGGGGTTTTTGTTTCGTTTTTAAGTTTTAAATCCCTGGTGCTTAAATTTTTAAACAACTACAAATCAGGAAGCCATTTTCACTCTTGGAGTCCAAGGAGAAAAAGGAGCTTGATATTTTATTTTAGCAGCTATAGTGGAGATCTTTTATTGAATGCATGGCATTCGCAACTGTAAATTTGGTCTTCTAAATACTTAACTTCATCAGAAGTTAACATGATCTGTTTACCATTTATAGTCCAGATCTGAATAGATATTATAACACAGGCACTTAAAATACTTACGTATTAGGTCCAGATCTCTGTACTGGGTACAACTTGCTTTACAGAAAAGTTCCACTATGTACATAAATAGGATCAAAGGGATTGATGCACAGTGAGTTTATTTTCAATTGGTCTTTTTTGATATCATGTTTTCACTGAACTGGATTTCATTGTACTGTTTCATTATGAGATGTTTACTTCTATGTTCCAGGAAAATACTGTATTGGGAGGGGGGGGGTTTCCTTATTCTCTTTCAGCAAGTCTTGTAAATAAGCCTTGTTGTTTCCATAGTCCAGTTCCTAGCACCAGTTGGGAATGTTCCTTCTCTTCCAATTACGTTGAAGTGTGCTTATGCTAATTAAACTAATGGAAAGGCACAAGGTAGGTGCAGCTCCCCTCAAATTCCTGGCAAGCAGAAGCGTGGAACCATCTGCATCAGGTCACGAGGGTTCTGGTCTTCCAGTGGGCTTTGTACTTCCAGGGAATAAGCACCCGGTGTCGGTGGAATCGCTGATCTCCCACTTCCATGCACACACATCCATCCATGTGTACACACATGCTGCTGGATAGGGCCCTTGCTCTGCCTTCTCCTGGCGTGGGAGATGGAACTTGTAATTTAAAATACGATCTCACAGCTCTAGAAATGGTTGCGTGTAGTTTGTAAGCTGAAAAACTGTAAATACTTTTTTAGACGAAAAAAAAAAAGAAGTTGCTTCCAGTTGGTAACGTTTTTTTCATAAATTAGGTCTTTGTGAAGCTTATTTAGGTCTGAATTCTCCAATAGTGAAAATGGCTTGCACTTAGACTACTGCATTACGTTTGCAATTACCACTTTATTAGGAAAAATAATGAGGAATTGGGGGGAGGGAAAAGGGGAGGGACGAGTGGGGAGCCAATACTGACCTTCCGTAAGATGTTTGTAGGATTGAACCCCAAATAACCTATGACACTCAACTTTTCCTTTATGTTGAAATAAAACATTCTGGATTTTAACTGAATAAAATTTGATTGCAAATCATTCATGAAAACAGCGTGCTCCCTAATAAGATTTTGGGATTTCTGGTCGGATCATGAAGTCCATTAACATTCTGAAAATAAGGAAATGAGGAGCCAAAAACTGAATTTGCACAATATATGCAATGAAACGGTAGAATTCTCTCTTGAATTGTGTGTATGCCTAAAATGTGGATAACTGGTCCATGACGATTGATTTGTATGTATATTACATTCAGATTTAAGTGATATTTTGTGAGAAGTTCTATTGATATATTAAATGGGCAAATCTAGAAAGATTCAAACTTTTAAATATTTTTGATTTACTAACTTTTCGTTATTCTTAATGCTAAAACAAAACAAATTGATGCCACCTTTGACAAGTAGTTGTGTTTACTAATCCCTCTCTTCGGGTGCATCGCAGCAAGTTTTTAATTTTCGTTTTGTAGATGTTTCCAAGGGAGTAAATAGACTTTTCATTTAGGAACTAATTCCTGTACTTTAGGAAGAAATAAAATATATAAATAGCACTAAAAATACCTCAAATTTTTCATTAGATAGAAGCATTTATTGGCATTATTGACATCAACAGGTTTAATTATAAACTTCCTTTTCTCTCCTGTGGCTTCTGCTCAGAACTGTTCATTGTTCTGTGGCTAATGAGACAAGGCATCATAACCATCTTCCTAGAGGCTTTATTTCTGAGGTAGAAATCCTTTATTTACAGCTTCTACAGAATGCATTCAGATCTTTTATTTTAACCAGAGATTTTAGTGACAACAGACAACTGAACAAGCAGATAGATTTGGGTTCCTTAGACCTGTTATTGTCAGTCTCTGAGGGAAGAGACTTTGACATTATCTGGTATAAAGAAATCCAAAATAGTGTATAAGACTGTTATTAGTCTTTTTTTGAAGTGCCTGATAACATTTATGGGCCAACGGATGTGATTGAACACATTTTAATGCCAGAAAGTACAGATGGGACCAAACCAGAACATGGAATTCAAATCCACCTGAGGTTTGAAACCAGATCTAAATCCAGCTTTTTTTGGCTTGGACCTATCTTTACCCAAAACTTGTTTTATGAACTCACTGTATAAGGGTTTATTGAAAGCATTGAGAGGTGGAGCAGGAGGAGAGATGTAATTTTTTTCAAGATGACTGAAAGTTCTCATACAGCTGATGTTTTAGAAATAGTGCAAATATCAAGAAGTGCTTCCTTGCTACAATGCTGAATGTTGGAGCTTCAGTTACAAATAAATAAATAAATAAATAAACAAAAAATTAAAAAAAAAAAAAGAAAAAAGAAAAAAAGAAAGAGAAACTAGAAGCAAGCAAGTAATTTAGCTGAGTTTGTGGAACACGTGGGAAGGCCTTCCGGATAATCGATTTACTCAGCCAAACATTTTATAGCAGAACTATTCCTTGGAATTTTTATGCTTGGGAAAGTAGTTGTTAAACATTCCAAAAAGTGCTGGCACTTACAAAACAACAAAAAAAAAATCAACAAGGCAGTATAAAATATCGGTTTTGGGTGGCTATCTTCATACATAAACATTGTCATGTTTTGGAATGTTCTTTATATCTAAGGGCCTGTTAGAAGGTGTAACGAATTTTGTTTTCTTCAATACCTAATCGTTTTCCATCTTATGATTTGTGTGTGTGTGTGTTGTACAGCAGTATAATTTTTCACTTATTTATTCCATCGGTAGTTATGGTTTGTACAATGTACAATGGTTTCATTTCAAAATAAAATAAAAAAATCACAACATGAATGCTGTGTGAATAATTTTTATCAAGAAACTTAACCTCAGTTTGTTGTTTTGTTTTTTTTTTTTAATTTGCAATAAATTTTTGTTTTTATAAATGGTATTTTAAAATGTGAATTCTCTGGTGTTGTCTCGTTTGGTAACGTGTAAAATGATCCACCTTTGAGCAGTCCAAAGGTGTCTTGATAATTGTGTGGTGGGGCAGGGGCAGGTGGTGGTTATAAGACTGACAAACAGATATGGCCAATGTAATTACAGCAATCTGCAGAGTAATTTGGTAATTTAAGATAATTCAAGTACCAAATTCCTCATTTGGTGGTCGATTAATGTGTTGTGGTAACTTAAATAGGAGGGGGGAGGTAAGGCAGAGAGGAAACGTGCTTCGCTTTGGAAACGAGCTCGAGTCTGATGCTTGCAAGGGTAAAACTTCGTAAGAGTTTTGGAAAGATTCTTTACATTCTAGATGGATATAAAGTGTCCAGCTTATTTTTAGTGTTCAATGTGCTCTGTCCCAAGGTGGCCTGGAGTTCCACAGGCAGCTGGACCGGGCTGCTGGCTCTGGCTCCCAGAGGGGCGAGCAAGCGCGCTCCCACCTTGGCTCTGTTGCCTCCCTCGCATTTACCGGGGTGCTCGTAACATCCTCACCGACCCCTTACATTCACTAACCCGGGAAGGAAACTATTTTAGTTTGGTTGTTTTCCTTCTCCAGATTAGTGAATTAAACCAGGAGACGCATACCAAGGAGTTCCATACGGTGTGGAACTGGAGAGAGAGGAAAGGACAGGTAGAAGCAAGGCTGTAACTCAAGATGGGTCCCAGAAGGAAAGGCCTCTGAACAGGTAAGGCTTGTGCCAGGGAGTGAGCAGCAGCACCCTGGAGCAGGGCACGGCTGGAGGTTGTCCCTGTGGTTTCCTGGGAGGCAGGACAGGCACGGAGCCGCGGCGGAGTGGGGCATGCACGGCTGGGCTGGACTCCTACGCTCAGCCCCAGCCCAGGCTGTAAGTCAGATGCCTTGAGCTCTTTCCCTCATTGATACAGGAATGCTTATCTTCCTGGCTGTAGATTTGGGAGGATAATCTCACCACTAAGTGGTGTGGAATATACTGTGGGCATTAAACAGCTTGGATGTCTCCGTTCAGTGTGTATTACAGTCGAATTCTGAATCCTCCTCCTGTGCTAAAAGCCTATTTCAAAGAAGTGATGTTCCTTGAAGGAGCATCATCAGAAGCTGGTGGCCTGTGTTTCACCTTGCACTGTGGATTGATGAAAAACAGTAAGAAAAGACACACTCAAAAGATGCTGTGACCTCTTAGTGTTTCCCTGTCCCTCCTGGAATTCCTTGCTGCAGAGGAGAGGATTGCTGGCAGTCTTGAACTATTACTGATCACCTAAATGCTCATCTTTAAAAGGCAAACCAAGAGGTCCGTCTCTAAAATAAGTGGATTTATTTTAAGGGATGCCCCTTTCCTTGCATCTGGCAGAGGAGAAAACCCCAAACTTTTATTAAGTTAGTAGCAGTAGCTTAAGGCTGCTGCCCTTTCTTTAAATGCTGGTGTACTCCTAACTCTTCCTAGAAAATTGCACTGCTACCTAATGACTTTATTTTAACAAGTTACCCTTCTTTTCCTACAGGAGGAAACACGTGTGGCTTGCTTTAGAGTTTAGTGAGGTCAATGTGCAGGCTGTTGTCATGGAAGTACTTTATACAGTGCTGCTACTGATGTGATTTTTTTTTAGCTCAGGTTTAGTTCTTAACAAACTACATGGGAGACTTTTAATAGGTATTGTTAAACTGTGAATGTTGTTTTGAAATGTTTTAATTTTTTTGTGCTTAAAACATTCTCAGAATGCCTTGCTGGAAGGCAGCACTTTATTTTTCTTTTTTTAAAGCAGATGTTAATATAAAGTAGCAATAACCAGCTTTGAAGCTAAATATGACGGGCCTTTTCTTCAGAATTTGAGTCATATGTGATGCTGACTAAGAGCTAAATGCTAGTTTTGGTTTTTAAAGATCTGAGACAGCTCTCACATGATGTGATCGTTCCTTACTGTTGCTTTCATAAATGGGGAAGTGTTTGACCTACTACTCCTCCCCCAAACACAGGGATCAGCCTTGATTCCATGCTAATGGGGAATGTCAGATCATTGCATGGGCGTAATTGGGATATTGCAGGGATGCCTCTTGTCACCCAACACCTGCTCTCAATCTCTTACATCTCCCTTCATCTTATTTCTGGTTTAACACACCAGAAAAAGTAGCATGTGGCTATTTAATGTTTGGAAGCTTTTTCCCTCCTAAGGGTGGCTATGTAGAAGAGCCTGGTTTTTTTAAGTGCGAGGTCCTAGAACTGAAATAATCTATGCAATTAGCATAAATGCTTTGGAATGTGCGTCCTAGGATCTGACTGCTCTCCTGGTCTTGGGGGTTTGTACTACAGGGCAAGTTTGAGAACTTTTCTCTTGACTTTGTGTACACGTACATACATGTAGGGGTTTTTTTGCTGTAGGATGACGCTCTCTCCCCACACCGGCCCTATTGCCATGCTTTTATGTTGACCTACAGGATCCATTGCTTCCTTTATGCTTTTGAGAGGATGAAATCCGATCTTGACTTGCCCTGGAACAATTGTGGTTCCTTTACACGTGGCACTGAGCAGGTACTGGGTTAGGTGTGAGCCACCAGCCTGGCAGCAGAAGCTCCTTGTACTGACCTCTCTGTGACTCTGCAGGTTTCCAGCTTCTCTGGCTGCCCTGGCTTCTTGCAGACTGCTTCTGGAAAATAATAAGCAATTTAGTGTAATAAAGACAGTTTAAGTATTTCTAGTGCAATCACTCTCTCAATATTCTTCAGCCAGTTCTGGGCTATCCTCTACATCTCGCGTTCCTCACAGTGCCTTAAGTTTAGGGATGTTTTCCATAGTTGTTAAGGCTGGAAGGGACCTCTGGAGATCACTCAGTCCAACCCCCTGCCCAGGCAGGGTCACCTGGAGCAGGTGACACAGGAACGCATCCAGGTGTGTTTGGAATGTCTCCAGAGAGGGAAAACTCACGGCCTCCGTGGGCAGTTCCACTGCTCTGCCACCCTCAACGTAAAGGAGTTCTTCCTCACGTTGAGGTGAAACTTTTTGTGGTTTAGTTTGCTTTTAAAAAAAAAATAAAAATTAAAAATTGTCCTGCTGGATGGAACTCCCCGCTGGGTCACTTAAACCAGTCATCCTCAGAAGGAGTGGGGACATTCCTGGCAGAGGGCAGCAGCAATGCCTTCCCTTTTTTTTTTTTTTCCTTGGTGATCCTGGTGGA
>VXBT01005717.1:1176990-1236591 GCA_013400235.1 Oriolus oriolus | reverse complement strand
GCTTTTCCGCAGGCCTGAGGCCTGTGGTTCGGGGTGAGCGGGGCGCTATCGCTGCCCCCCCGCCGTGAGGGCTGAGGGATGGGGTCCCGCTCGCCCCGGCTGGCTGCTGGTGCTGCTGGAAGCCCTCAGCATCCCGCGGCCAGGCTGGGAGCGAGTGGAAGCCTCTAGTGCTAAACACAAACCCTTAAAGGGCAAAATGCCCCGCTCGATGTGAAACCCGGCCAATTTTCCTTCTTCCTCTCCCCAGATTTTATTTTTATAACAAAGTCAAGCAAGCGGGCTCTGTCGCTGTTTCCTTTGTTCCTGTGGTGGCTGCAGCTGGCAGCAGCACTTCCTGGGTTTATCTGCACCTTTTGCTCAGACTTCAGTTGTGCTTTTTATCTCTTCAATAAGGCGTTACATTCACATTTATCCCCTTTGTCTGTCATCCAAAATGGAGGCAGAGCTGTGGAATATAAGTGTTTTGGAAAGATGTGTGTCTGCTCAAGTCTTTTGTTCCGTGTGATATAGCAGAAACCGGATCCAGTGTGATGTTCTCTGCTGAGCGTATTTTGGAAGTTGATTAAAAAGGCTGATGGAAAATGCCTCTTGGCATATCAACAGAAATATTTATTTTCATCTATAGGAACCACATTAGCTTCCTAAAAGAAAATTAACTTTGCCCACCCCAAATTCCTCTATTTAAGTATTGCTTAGTGAAGAGGAAACAACTGAGCTACCTGTTCTGTACAGTAGTGAGAAAATGTAATGTAAGGTAATCTTAAAATTTTGATAATATTGGCCAAGCATGTTATTAGTTACTGGAGAGAGACCGAACCTCAGATGAGGTGTGTGCAACAGTGGACATAAGTACTTTGCACTTACAAAAGAAATAAAAATGTAAGCCTTAACTAAAAACTAATCAATATGCCTTTATTGTACAAGCTGAGAGGCACATGCAAGGGAACCACAGGTATTATGAAGGACAGAACTGGACTGCTCATGTGCATCTGCACCTTGGCCTCTATCACTTTTGTTTTATTTTGTGCTTCCACTAGTGTGTCCTTGGGATTTTGAAACTGAGGATCACATCTAGTGCAAAGGAATAATTCTGTTACAGTTACTGACAATACTGAACTCTGATACAGGTGAATAAGTTGATTTATTATTAATTAACCAAATTAATTTCAGAAAAAATAATTTTATCCTGCTTGCTGGTGATAGCATGTGGCAAGGTGCAGAAAATATCTTCTTAGAGGCTGCCAAAGAAAAGCACATTCTTAATGCTTCTGTCCTTGGGTACCTTAGGGTTTGCTGAGTTGTAGCCCTGAAGCATCCTGCCCAAATTCAGCCTGCTTATTCAGCAGCTTTGGGATGCAGTTTCTAAATCTGCCAAACAAACCAACTGTAAACTTGAGTCTAAAAAGGATTAAAGTAATTGTGGAAAGTCTGATTTGAGGTGATGAATGTGGCTATGAAATGAGAAATGATGTCTTTTTAACAAATGATTGAGCCTGTAGGTTGTAGATCTCTCTGTCCACATCCTCCTCAGGTTGGATTTGATCTTGGCAGGTTTATGGGGATGTTTTTGTGGCTGTTGCCTCAGCTGTACCTTTCTCATTATTGTCTGTCGGACCCAGCACTGACAAAACACACAGATTCCATGTCAGTGTTTTCTGTGCTGCGTTTGCTGGATAGAAATTCACTCTAGAAAGGAACTGGGGGAGTGCAAGCCAACACCAAAAACTGTAACACAGAAAGGTGAAGAAGACGTGTGGTTTTTGCTTTGTGGGGGCATGAGCTGACTGCAGAGCTGGGCGATGCAGCCGTGTTAAACACAAGCCCAAGGAAGCTGCTGTAACGGAGCTCTCTGTGCAGTATTTATTGACGTGTGACACTTACTGCTGGTATTTCAGTGTTTAAAGTCCTTAAGAGAAGCAGTAGAACGTGCAGTGTCCATTAGCTTTGCCGACGGACTAGAAAGCAGAGTTTTTCTAGATTACCTCAGTCATTACCTGGGTCATTACCTCGGGTGGTTTGTTTGGAAGTGACCAAATTTATGCTGGATCACGGATTCGTGGTGTGACTTGGGTTTTTTTAATTGTGCTGTAAATTTTTTTGAGTTTGGCTTTGTGCTGTTAACGGTCAAACTTTTTTTATCATAAAAAGTTTCTGAGCACCAGGGAAGTGATTCCCTCAAGCCTTTGAGCAGTACAAACCAACATGTTTCTAATTTTCATCACAGCTGTTTCAGTCACATATCCAGTTGCACAGCTTGAAAAGTCTCATTTCAGATAAGCCATTCCAGAGGGGAAAATATGCCTGTAGCATACTCCCCTGTACAGTGAGCAGATTAAAACAATTTTTTAAATTAATAAGTGACTTATAACCACTGGGGTTTACAATAGGTGTCACGCGGGCTGTACTTTATCTAAATCTCACCTGTTTTTCCCATGAGATTGATTGTGGGAGTCGTACCACACTGTCAGAGGTGAAAGAACATTGGTTTTCCCCTTTTAGCCCCTTCATCTCAGCTCTTTAAACCAGTGTGACCTTGCAGACCTTGGCGTGTAGGTAGCTAGAATTGACCTGTTGCAGGCAGGCCACTTTAAAGGCAAAAAGGTCTTAAAAAATGTGCTTCTCAAAATGAGAAAGACCTTTGACACTGCTCATTCTAATGAGAAATTGTGCTCCTGATTACATGACCTACAGTATGCAGAATTAAGTAAAATGTTATGTCAGCTCAATATTTAATTTAGTAAAGCCCTCTAATAACTTTACTATTATCCAAATAATTACATTACCCAGAAATAATTTCCCAAATTTGAACTGTATTCAGAAATGTTCTAACAGCAGCGTATCATGAAGGTTTGTTTTTTTTTTTCCCCCTGAGATTGGGACAGAAAAAAATTTTTCTCTTTGTTTTGGAGACTTCTTGTCTCCAGTGGAAGAATAATGTTCACCTTTGGGAAGAATGATGCATAGTTTAAGGTTCAAAACCTGAAATAGGAACTTTTCTGAAGTGCATGTGGAACTCTGAAAAATACATGTTGGGAATCAGTGACCTTGTGCTAGTTTATCTCTAGGGTAGAGATGTAAATCCTGCTAAAATGACTAATGTAATTGTTGCAGAGAATAGGAAATACAGTGTATTACTGGAAAAAGTAGATTTAAAGCTATTCTTTATTTTCTCTGGGTGTAAAATGGATAAATGACAGTGCAGATTTCAGTTATACTCAGCCAGTGTGTTGTATACACACCCTGTGAAGAAATAAGAGGTTGATGAGGCTCTGAGACCATGTAAATAATTAATTCTGTGTGTGAAGGTTCCCTTCTTGTGCAGTCCTGGGGAGACAATCCTGCAGTGGAGAGCATGGGCTCCTCAGATGTGTGTGGTCATGTACATTGTGTAAACAAAGCACAAGCTTTAATGTAGGAATTATTAATGGTACTACTCACACTGGGTGATGTTCTTTTTAAGCTATTATATATTATTTTGTCAGTCATTGCCCATCTTAGCATAGGGCATCGTAGGGTAGATGAAGATGACTTTGTGGGCTCATTTATTCTTAAGAAGCCTCAGAGTTCTCTCACCTCTTAATAAGAGCTCAAGGAACATGCCAGGTGTTGTGCTTGAGGTAAGAGTGTTAACGTTGGCATGAGACACTTGTCCAAAACCCTCTGGATCCTGCTTGCTAAAGCTGCACAGAGCAGGAGAGTGGGGTCTGGGAACTGGGACAAAGGCTGCCTCGTGAACAGCTTGCCAGGTCATTTCTAGATTTCATCTCTCCTCTTTAGCAATATGACTCCTTCACTTCATGTAGATGGAAGCCAAAAATATTCCCTTCCTCGGTGGACTGATGTTAGGGGTCAGCTTGTTTCCAGAGCACCTTTGCCACGCATTCTTTGTTAGTGCAGCATGTGTTTGGGGAAGTTTTCAGCAGTGCTGATAGCATTTGGAGATTAAAACTTCCAGAATTTAGTTACATATTTCACATGCTGCTTGTAGAAACAACTCTGATAAAAACACCTATATTCACCCTCTGAATTTAGCCAAACTTGAGCAGAGTTGCTGTTATATTTTTTAACCATAGTAGAGGTCCCTTCAAAGCAAGGATGCCATATGAATCAGGACGTTGGTACTGAGCCTCTTACCTTGCTTACGTCAAATTTTCACAAGCTTTTAAGCTCTGTGTAAGATGCACTTTGAAATTCCACCTTGACAACCTTGAACCTCAGGATGGTTTGCAGAAGGGTTGCTGAGCTGTTCTTGTCTCAGAGATGTATTTCTTTGCCAAAGTAAATATTGAGTAGTGGTAGTGTGAGAAAGCCTTGGTCTAAATTAAGGTTTTGGTGTCTTCAGGGCTACAAATGACTACAGGAAGAACAGACAAATTCTGTAGACAGAGGTTTAGATATAGGGATAATTTTGTTTGTTTTGCTCCTGGCTATTTTGGTGTCTGCAGACTGGTTTCTGTGGACCTGGTTGTGCAGGGTGTTAATACTGAGGTGTGGGGCACAGTAGTCACACTTTTCATTAAAAAAGCACATTGTTTTAATCTTTTGATTTACCATTTAATCTACATGTTTTGTTGTTGTTCTCATCTTGTGTTTTTACTCAGTAAACAGATGTTATTTTCTGGCTTAAATACAACATGGATTTCATAATCATAATTTTTGATGGATTGCTGTAATAGGGAAGAGGTAGCTACTTTGTCCTCAGGCTGCCAGTTCTCAAGAACTTTTGCGTGGTGTGAAAAAATTTGGCTGAACTTTGAGATTTGGCATTATTTTGAGTGAAGATTTTGTGCTGCATGATTATAATGTGCTTTGAATGGCAGCAAAAATTNCCCCCCCCCCCCCCTTACCTGTTTTTATTTCTTTCTGCTGAGTGGCAAGAGGAATCAAAGCCAAGAAACCCAAAATTCAGGTCTTGGCTTTACTCATGTTTTTCCACACACCCCTTTAGTAGGTCACTGAACCATTCTTTTTTGTTACTTTCCCATGTGGAGGAAAAAATTTCCATTCTTTTGGAAAGCAGAGTTGATATTCAGTCACTTGAGCAGCTGCTTATCTGACTGTGTGTCCTTAAGCTATGATTAGTCTTAATCAAACAAAAAGGTATCTAGTTATGCTGCAAGCTGGGCAGGGGTGGTGGGGAATAAAGGGAGCTTTGTAGCCATTTTGAGCTGAAGGCTGGGCATTTCTGGGACGTCAGAGGCATTTTGACAGGCTTGAAGGAGAGAGTGATCTCTTTTAAGTTGTTATGGGTGGGTGGAGGTTTTCCCCTAATAACAGTGCTCAGAGATCTGTTGTAAAGCAGGCAGAGTTGAAGGGGCAAGGAATGAGGCTGGAAGCTCGCTGAGATGTGGAGTAAAATTAAGAGGATCTTTGAGGAATGCGTTGAGTGAATTAGAAGGGCCAAGATAAAGCCACACAATGAGCTGGATAGTGTTGACAGAGGCCACAGGGATGGAAACAGGAAAGAAAAAAAAAAAGACACTGCAAAATTCAAGTCAAACAAATGATGTCTCAGCTGACTGGGTAGGTGGGTTACAAACTCACTGAACTCGAATGAGTGAGGAAACATCCAGCAGCAGCGCTGGATGGAATGACAGCCAGGAAAAGGAAGTCTCTAATGGTGGTGGGGACTCAGGAGAAGAAAGAAGTTAGAGTTGTACTTAAATGAGATCTGATAAAAAGGACAGATGTGAATGATCCCGATGAGTTGGGAAGAAAATAGGATGTTGTAATGTTCTCCTGTTCAGGGCAGGAGAAATAGGATTGAAAGGGAAGAATATATGGAAAGTAAGGGTAGATGATGGAAGGTGTGGCTGGAGTCAGGAAAGTCCAGTGTTTATTTGCTGTGCTTTGATCTGTGATGGGAGAGTTAGATAGGAAGCACTTGATGAGGGTGTGCCTGATAAAGGAGAGAATGAGCTGGATGGACCCAGATAGGGAAGCCATGGATGATGGGGCAGGAGATGTGGAGTTCCTGGTTTGGCTCTTCTTGTGCTGCCCTGCTGCCTTTTGCTGTTGGAGAGAAAGGGTTCTCTTTTTAAAACAGAACAACAACAAAAAAACCTTATCAGCTGAGAAACCTGGACCAGTTTGGGTTTAATCTGGTATTTTATTTTTAATTAACAGACTACAGGCTATATGCTTGCAACTTCCTTTCTTTGTATGCAGAAATTAATTGCATTTACAGCTTCCCTCATCTGTCCTTTGATATCTTAATATCATTGGCACAAACAGTTCTTTAAAGACAAAACTTCTAAGCTACTTCTGAGAGAAAAGACAAGCTTTCTAAACTCTTTGATGGCTATAGAAATATTTTATAGCTTTCATACAATTTTCCTTTCGCTCTGGGAAGGAAACCTTTAACATGTCCATAAAACAATCATGAAGATGATTAGGAAAAGTACTTGTTTCAGTTGCCTCCAAAGAAAATAGAGTTGGTTCTTTGTGTTTCAGACAGCGATGGAAAAACTTGAATCTGATTGTTTTTAGTGCAAGCTAGAGTTACACTATTGTCACAGTTTCTGAAGCAGGAAGGCTTGAAAAAGTGGGGTTAGGAAAAGCAAGGTTCTTCAGAAATTGCTTCTCATGGTTTTAGTACCAAAACAGAAATTCTGAACGTGGTCTTTTCAAATAATTTTTGGTTTTTTGCTCAAGTGGGAGTCGGAAGGTCATTTTCGGTTGTTTTTGAACATAAAACGCTCTGACTTGGTGTCATTCCTGATAAAATTAATGTAGCCATCCCTTGGTAAGTGAAGCAGCCATTGCCATGGAAAATGTTCCAGTGTGCGTTTGCCACAGCTTATTTACTTTGTGACACACAAGCACAAAGCTCTTCACTAACCCTTGGTTTCTTGGCTGTTGATCTTAGATAAATCAGTTACTGCTTTTTCCTCCCTTTCTCTCTTCGGAAAATGACCAAAACAGTCTCAGCACTTCAAGAGCCCCAGGTGTGTGTGCTGGCCCTTTTTGAAAAGGCATGAAGTTTAGAAGTGAGCTGACATAGGAGTCTAAAAGGAAGCATTATCAAAGATGACACTTCAGCTACAAACTTAATAAAGGAAAGAGGACAAATGGAAGAAAGATTTAGGAGGGGATGATGAAGAAGGTGTGCAGCTTACTGACTCCTCCCTTAGAAAAGCTACTGAACTGATGAGGAACCCTACAAATACAAACTACAGGGTAAGAAAACCAAGCTGATATTTGAAGGGCAGTTGTAATGCTTCTGGAAGGCAGTGCTCTGCTGAGTGCCCTTGGCCTTCACTGAACTGCCTGAGAAGCGCGTGCTCCCTGCCCTGACTCTGGTTCTGAGAGGCATCATTGCTCTCATCGTGCAGTCCCCAAAAAACCTTTAGTATCTGAAGCATCACTTTGGATTCCTGAGTGTACTGCTGATAGTGGCCTTCTGGACAATCTGGAAAACCCTTTTGTTGTTCTGTTGGACTTGGAGGTCTAAATGGTGTGAGCTTCTCTGAGCTGTCAAATGGTTAATAGCCACTGGAGGCATGATCCCTTTCTGCAAGACAGATTTGCTCAGGAGCTGAATGTGCCACTCCAGGCAGCAGGAGGACCCTGCTTGTTTGGGAACTCTTCACTCTGCAAGCAGAAGTGATGAGGGCTCCTTGTCTGTTTTCCTGCCTTGGCTCGATGCACTGCAGTTGCTGGACTCTGCCCCCCTGTGTTAAACCTGCTGTTGGATTGAGCAGAAGTTTGCTTGAACTCGGTGGGGATAGTGTTTTATCTTCCTGCCATTCCCATATATGTGACAGTCTCATATAGGTCTCCTCCAGGCTTAATGCCTCTGAGGAGCAAGTGTTAGGGAGTGCCTGGGTGACACCTTGGCCGTTCTGTGTAGTATGAATGGCTGCAGGGGAATTGCCATCCCCTCTCTGTTAAGCAGATTTCACTTTGTGCCTTAAGGTATGGAAACTCTTGAGTGCTGCTTAAGAGCAAGCTCAGCAGCAGTTACCTTTGTGAAAGATTAGTATTTTTAGTTTGCTGTCCAGCCATGACATCAGTGGTTAGTAGAAAATGGGATTGGAAAGGACCATAGGAAGCCATCTGGGCTTAGGGAAAAGATTCCTTCCCTGGGCTGGTTATCCAGACCATGGCCACTTGCAAGGTATATGTAGGTACTAAGCCCACAGTGTTAAGAGTGGTTCTCAGGGCTGCTTTGTCACCTTTGGGACTGTAAGAGAAAAGGTGACATGCCAGATGGAAAGGGCTTGCAGGGCACTGCTTGGATTATCATGTAGTAGGGTATTAGTGGAAGAATCTGATCCACTTCAATTAGTGATATGTCAGTGTGTTTTAGTCAGAATACTCCTGACCTACAGATAACCCTTTGCCATGGCACGGTTGGTGATGTACCATGATGTGAGGAAAGGGTTCAGCTGTTTAAGTAGCTAAGCACTGCTGCTTAATGAATTGATCACTTTTCCTGAAAAGCACAGAAGGGCACAGAAGAATTTTAATGACTTGTTAAATTTTAATGACTTGTTTGAGAGCTTTTTATCCTTGGTTTTGTGTTTGCAGCACATTATCTACAACAGTAATGTCCAGTTAGAGAACTTTTCATCTCTCTACTTCTAGTTCAGTTGATGGTGTAGTGCAAGGAAGCAGTGGATGCAGTCCTTTTTGCTATATTTAATGCCTTTTCTTACTTTATTTTTTATATTGGTAATGTCTTCCTACATTCAGAGATAAATGTTTGGGGTTTTTTTAATTATAGTGGGAGATTTCTGGATTTCCAGGGGTATCTTTATTGCTCATTTATACCACACCAGAGGAAGCAGAGAATACCTTTATGGATAGAGTACATATGTGGTGTTTGTGCTTCTGCTTCTCTGCAGATTAACCGTATTTCCCTATGCATTCTCCCAGTGATTTGGGGAACAAAGAGCAGAATTTTGGGGGGACAGTTTCAGAGCAGGAATAAGAGAGTTGAGGCTGCTTTTAGCTGAAAGAGCAAGGAAGAAGGGTCGAGAGATCACCCTTAGTCCATGAAAAGTCGTCCTTATTCAAGTACAGGGGTCTAAAGCTTGTTACAGCTTTGTTTCTGTGTGAGCTTGAAAGAGCTTCTTCCGTCTCATGAGATGAAAGGTGGTCTTGTCTTTGCTGGTTTTGGGTGGGGTTTACTTGTCCTAGGGCTGGCTTGTGAATAAGAGCAAGAATTGAAAAGTGGAGCCTTAAGGGTGACTGAGGGGGTAAGGAGAAGATCCAGATAACCTTGCTCTTGTGTAATAGGTTTGCCCTTCTTGAGAAAGAGGATTGCTGGTACTGATTTTGGAAGTGAGATAGCAGCTGCATTGTTTGTAATTGGGTCTTGCAAATCTGGGGGGAAGGTGGCAGCTTGCAAGTGTGACCTAGCCTGAACCTTCTGTGTTGGGTGTTTGCTCCGCCTGGCTTCGTCCTGTGCTGCATCTGCCTTGGTATTCTGAGAGAGTCCTGCTGATGTGGGTCCTCAAGAGGTGTCTGTGTTGAGAGTTTGTGTGAACACCAGAGCCTTTTGTGTCTTTAGAATCGCTGTGGTGAGTGCAGGACCTTGGTCCTGTGTCTTGCCAGGCAGAGGGAGCGAAGGAAGAAAGGTGTGCAAATGTTTTGTCCTGAGAAGTTTGTATTGCTGCTTGTACTGCTTCCTAGAACAGATCTGCAGCAGCACAGGCAAGCAGGATGAGGCCTTTTCTTTTTGCTGCTCCTTCCAGCAGTGGAGCCTGTTACTCCTCAGAGATCAGCTGGATTGTTCTTTATGAGAGACATTTCTGCATAACAAGATTCAAGCAAACATTGCAGAGGCACGAAGGAGGCTTTGCTTCTGGAATCTGTCAAGTTCATTGTTTTCAGAACTCTCTAGCATGGGATGTTTACTCGAAATCCTGGCCTCCTTTTCCTCTGCTGCTTTGTTTACTCTCCCTTCCCTCAAGGTCCCATGGTAACTGGTGCTCTGCCTGCAGCTGTTCAAGGACATGACAGCCAAAGTGACCCTGGCCAGCATGGCGGGGAGACCTCTGGCCAGGCTGCAGCAACTCAGTGACTTCTGTATCCAGCAGCCAAACCCTTCACCAGCCCATGTGAGCTTGTCCAAAACACTCTCCTTGTCCACATCACCCCATCCGTGCCAGGGACTTGGTTGCCTTGGCACCAAAATTCTAATGTAGGGCAAGGGTTAGACTCACTCCAGCCAGCCAGGCTGATGATGCAGAGCCCAGGCTTGTGTGGTAGTGCTGGTGTATCTTTGGAGCAGCTGGAATGTGGGGTTTCACAACAGACCTAAAAATAACTCAGGCCCACAACATTTAGTGATTGTATGTTGATGTGAATGTGAGCCATCACAGGCTGTTCTGCTCAATTCTTCTTGCTGCATCTTGCATCCAGATTTTAAAATCTGCTCTTAAATCTGTACTATTCTGTTTATCCTCAGTGTCCAGACCATTCACAAAGAGACAGAGACCAAATGGAGCAAGAATTGTGGAAGAGCTTCTCAGGTCTTTGTGATTCTTCTTTGAAGTCCATGACTGCTCTTGATTATCTTTTTATCATGCAGACTTTTGCTTTTGGTGCTGTGGTGTGACACTTGGTTTAGCCTGTGTTAGTTGTTGAGAGCCACTACTTTGGAGGCAGAAGTGATCAAGGTAAAAAAAGGAAAGGCATGCACATAAAAAGGAAAACTTAAAAAGGTAGAAAGGAAATACCTGAGCTTGTGGGTCTGGCAGCTGTTAGGGAGGAAGTGCCAAACAGGAAGAGGACAGTGGAAGATCTTTTTGCATTCCTGATCTGCCAGTCACTGGATATGGGTATTATCTGCTGCCACATTTCCCAGAGCAAAGAATGATATCATTTGTTTTGATCTTGGATGGTCAGTCTCTGCTCATCCTGATGAATTTCTGTATGTTTATATAGAGGCTGTAGTCTGAGTAAGCTTAGTCAATCTCTGTTAATAATATTTACAGTGACAGCTGTGCATCAGGAGAACTCCCAGTATTTGAGTGAGAGGCAACACAGCAAAGTCCTGGTCCTGCTAAGCTGTGTTGTGGATTCAGGAATGAGCTCTGAAATGTGCTTGTCTGTTAGCAGCACACCAAGGTCTGGATGTTACACGTCATGCTTCTCGTGTTAGCTCGTCCTGTACAGCGTCCAAAGAACGTATCACTGTTTCCCTGTATAAACTCCTGCATATTGGTATCTGCACAGCTCAGTCCAGCTTTCTCTTTGCTTGGTAAACATCTGTCCCTGCAGGACGGAGGCTGAGGGAACTTGGATAGAAAATGTGCTGGTGGTGTGCTGGATATGGGAAAGTGCAAAGCAGTGAAAGAAATTACCTACTTGCTTTTGCTCTTTAAAACACAGCTTTTGAGAAAGAAAATTGAGTGCAGGGGTTGTAGAGGGGGGAACTGGTTTGCCACCTGGAAACACATACAAAAATGACTTCTGGGTTAGAGGATATGAAGCTTTTAGAAAGGAAGGACTAAGTCAAAGGATTTGGAGATGGTTGTGGAATATTTAGATCTGTTACAGAGCTAAAAAAGCTCTTTGTATGTTGTCAGCTTATTTCAAATGAACCTAGTGCTGGGATGGGAGAACTGACTTGATCAGGAGTACAAATATCCTCGAGGAGGAAACTGCACTCACATCAGGTAATTATTAGCAACCATGTTTGACACCTAAAACCTGTTGAAAAGTAGAAACAGAGATTGTGAAATAAATTGGAAACTAAAGCAACATATCCAAAAGCTGGGGCATCCAAGCTGTTGCAGTAGTCACCATAGTGGCTGTTCTCTACTAAAAATGCAATTATCCCTCCCTTTTCAAAGCAGAGACCTGCCAAATCAATGTACATACTCAGCTGGGGGGGAAAGTGTCCATAAACAGCGAAAAGAGAACCTGTGTAGTTCTTCCAGTTCACTTTTAGGGAGTGAGTTAATATACTTGCTAATATCATTTTCCTTTAGAGCTGAGAGGGGCTGGTTGTTGGGAGCTGGCAGGAACACCACAGGGACAAGCTTGTTCTGTTCTGACCCTTCCCCAAGCACCTGCTGTGGCACCCTTGGGTGGGTGTTCTTACAGCTCTTCCTAAGCAGGTGCCAAGTGCTGGAGTGAGCTACACAGTGTTTTAGTATCAGCTGGGAAAAAATTCCAGGCAGCGTTTGGTGTCTGGAAACTGCAGATAAGGCCAGAGTGTGTGGCTGTGGCTGCTCTCTGTGGCAGCAGCCCCGTTCTGTGCTGCTGCCTGAAGGTGCTGGGTATTCCATGGTTTTGTGAAAGCACAGAGCCAGTATGTTTGTGACTGGAATGACACTGTGATCTGAGTCATTCCTCCTGTGAGGAGGGGTAATCTGCAATCAAACCGCATGGGAACCAGAGGCATTCCTAAGTCCTGGTCTGTCTCTCGTGCTGTGTGAAATTGTTAACCCTTAATGGAAACCATGGGATTAGATTGCACTTATTTACTTTATCAAATCAGCAAATGTTACTGAAGAGCACAGCTTAGCTCTGGAAGTAGATGCATAGAATTCTGCAATAAAAGCTAATTCATTACTGTTTCTAATAAAATGTTGGTCTGTGAAGGCTGTTGTTTAGGAACTCAGCGTGGATCCCATCTGGTTTTAGTATCCAGTTGTACAAGTAGAACCCTCAAATCTCCAGTAAAAATCTTAGCAGAGCTTGAGGAGACTAAAACTTTTATTAGCAGTTTTTATTAGCACATTAATAGGCTTGATGTCTGAGCTTGGCATGTGGTGATTATAGGCTGGGTGGATGTAGCAGGCTTTTGGAAATGGGGAGACAAATCCTAGGAAACTTAGATTGCTTCTCTCCATAGCAATAAACATGTAAAAAGTGTTATTTACCTTTCACTTGAGCTTTCCCAAGGGACTGTCGTGTCCCCAGGACAGGACTCTACAGAATGAAGGTTGAGGCTGTTTTTTTGTGATTTTGGCACACAGGAGAAACACCGTTCAAAGAAAAGACTTGAGTGAGGGTCATTTAGTGACTTTGTAGTTGTTTTGCTTGTAGTAAGACTTGTGAAAGTGCTGATGCTGTCACATGTTTTACTGGTGAAGTCACCACTTGCTTTGAGACATGAACCATCTCAGCCCATCTGAAAGTCAGTCCAGCTGTGTCTTTTAACTGGTGCACAGGTGAATGGCATGAGAATTTCTGAACCATTTTGCTGCTTGATATTTAATCATGATGGTTACTGGGAGCAAAAGAATGACTTTATAAGGGTACGATGCAATAAAACAAGGTCTTCCTCTGACACTCACCACATATAGTAAGGTTAAATATTGCTTTATGAAGTTAACTGCTATGAAACATTCATCAGTGCCCGGTGCTGTGCCTAGTTACCATAACCACCATCATTATAAAGTAACAGATCCAACAATTGAGTGGGACTGGAGCCACTAAAGACAGGGTTGATCTCTCCATCTGTGTGTGGGAACCTGGCACTGCCCTTGGCCTGTCCAGTCCTAGCCAGGCAACGAGAGCCATCTGGGAAAAGTGTGGTGAGGATTATGTGGCATGAGCATTAGCTGCTTCCCTGCCAGCCTCGTGTCCCAATTAATTAAGGAAGGGTCACTCACACAGCCTTTCCTGCATTGCAGCAGACAAATCTTCACAGCTCCCGTTTGACTGGTGACCCAGAAGTGAAAGTTTGTTTTCCACTCTGTGTTCTCTAAATGTTCAACCTTCCTGGGAGTCTGTGGTCTCGGCTGGGTGGATCCTGGGGAGTTTCACTGCCGTGTTTGAGATGTGGCTGCCCCATGGCAGGACCACGCACAGGGCCATGGGATGTTCGCCATGAATTGAAGAGCTGCTTTTGGTGAAGTAAGTGCCAAAGCACTTATTTGCACATAGATCCAAGAAAGCTGAGTGGAGACTTTTCCAGTGAGTTGTGCATGACCTTTTAGAGGCTTTGTTTTGTTTTGTTCCACATTCCAGGCTGTTTTATGTTAATTCTGGAAGGAGTTTTCTCCCTACATCGTCTTTCTATGGGATTTTGATTGATCTTTGGGTAGTTTCAGTAGTAACACAATGGTGCCTTTAGCCTGCTTCTGTCTCTTCTGTAGTTTCTGGTTCAGCTTTTATGTAAACTTTGAATAAACTGTGTGTGCTGTTGCAGTCTTGAGTCTGTAATAACTGAATTTGGGAATCAGCCTGGTGTTTTCAAGCTGCAGGGAGCTGGCTGCAGACAGCTGGGATGAAAGCTTTGTGTCATAAGGGGAGAGCTGGGGGAGTATCTCTGCTTTTGCAAACCCTTAAGGCGCTTTCAGAATAAGATCCCCGAAGTCTTGCAGTTTATTTATAGGCTTGTAATGTTGTTCAGAGAATGTTACAGTATCCTCTGCGCCAGAAATGTTGGTTTCGGGTTTCTCGAGCATGGTAAACAGCTCTGGGCTCTGGTGGTATGTGTGCTGCTCAGAGAGCTGGGCTGATCTGCCACGCTGATAGGGTTTGTTTGGGTTTTTCAGAAGCTCTGTGTGTGAAAAATCTTTTAAGTCCCAGATCATCACATCTTGATCAGTTCATTAATCTAGGCTAGGGCCTTAATGTTCACAAAGATTCTGACACATTTATAGCTCTCCATACAAGAGGGTCCCTCACCAACAACCATCCTTTTAAATGAAAATGGAGGTGTACTGCAAAACCCTATCAGTTCCTGATCATCTGTATTCGGAAACAGCTCTTTGTGGTGAATATTGTGATTCTGAGAAGTTTGATGGAAAGCCAGTGGCAGAAATCAGGTCTTAGGAAGAAGTGGAAAATTTCAAGACACTGAAGTAAGTAGGATCACTTCCCTTTATACTGAAGCAGCTCTAAAAAGGACACTTCTTTCCACCATGCATGAGAGCACAGGAAACACTTCAAAAAGAAGGACAACCAAATTTAATGATCTGATGTGAAAAAGGTAAACCTAATCCTTGCTAAAGCTTACTCTTGCTGGTAGAATTTCTAGTGTGGGGTGTTTGGCTGGGATATGTTTGGCTGGTGTTCTATCCTTGCTTTGCCACTGACACACTTTGTGCCCATGGGCAGCTGCTCTCTGTCTGTGGCATTTCAGATTTGGGCAAGGAAAGGGGTGGGATTTGCCTCTGAGCCTGGATCTCAGAGCACTGTGTCACTTCCTGTGTGTCAAGCTTCTTTTTCCATGATGGGGTTTCTTGGTCGTTCTTTAAGAAGGTCCTGATTTTTGACAGTGGAAGTGTGTGGCATTTTATAAAGTGCTAGTATTTATGAAGTTACAAAGTATGTGACATTTGTAAAGGGGCAGAGTTAAGGACAGCAGGGATCAAGGAGAGGTTTTAGGAGGGTCAGCAGTGACAGATGTGATGGTAAGGCCCATTTTCTCAGCCTTTTGGCTGACATATTAATGACATTACTTAAGCTTTTTTCTTTTCTTGCTGTTCCAGTTCTGTACTAAAGTGAACCTCTGTTGGACAAGTATCTGAAAAGCAGGAACATTTCTAGAAATATCCTTTGATTTCTGACTGGAAATGAGAAACTGTCTAAATATTCTGAGTCTTTAAATAGCTACTGGCTGAAGGGCACTATGGCCTTCAAGTCTCCTTGATATTTGTACTGTTCTTTATGTTTTCCCAGTGCTCTTTTCAGCCTTTCATAACCTGCATGAAACCTGCATCTGGTGAGTGCATTTCTTAGTGGTCCTTCCCAGCTGCAGGTTGCGTGTGCAGCTCCCCCTGCGCTGACCTTGGCCATGTTGTGTTTGGCTAAAACTGCAGCATGAACTTCCCTGGCTGACACAACAATGGTGGTATGAAAAGCTCTCAGGGTAGGTGTGATAATGCTCTCAAAACTTGAGTTTTTCAGCTCTCCCTGAGGAGGCTGCCTTGGCACAACACCTGCCTGGTCATTCCCGAGTCCAGTGTAGACAAGATTGTCAAGAGCAAGAGCCCAGGCATTTCAAACTTTCATTTATGCAAATTAAGTTAAATTTCCAAGCTTAAAATAGCATTGAATTTATATTATAAATAAATAAAAGTTTCTTGTGGATTTGTTGGGGCAGGAGTATTTGCTTTTGGCACATAGCTGACCTTTCACTCTCCTGTTCCATTTCAGGAGGTGCATACCTGAGCCTGCCTGCGTGAAATCAGTCGAGATAACATGTTCCTTGGCAGGTGTTGCAATTCCAATTTGCCAGTGGCTAAATTTGATCTTTGTTTTTATTTTTCTAGCACTTCTTAATAGGTAATGCTCATGACAGGGGAAAAATATTTGTCTGGTCCTGTATCTCTGTCTTCAAGATGGAAGTATTATGTTTAAAAGATGAATCAAACAGTGAGAGGACGTTTTGGTTGTTTTAAAATGTTTGATTTAACTTAAGCACAAAGCTCCCTGCTGTCCTTTGTGGCTTGTGGGCAATAGAACATCCCTCCCTAACCCTGAGCCTGCTACTGCAGGAGGATTTCAGGTAAGGAGGATGAGCTAGGTAACCAAGCAAATGACCTGTCCTAAATCTGGCTTTTAAAATGAGCTCTGTCTGGGATTACTATCCTCAGGCTGCAGCTGAGATGTGCTTTGTAGGTAGGAATAGTGAGATGCTGAAATGTGGTCTCCTTGCCAGTCCTACACACATTCACGCCGTGTAGAAATGTTTTGGTTTCTCTTGCCTGCCCCTTTGCTCCAACACACAAAGCATATAATCTGATTCTCTGAATGAACCTTTGTTTGGGAAAATACTGTTAGTTTTGGCTCTTGGAGAGCTGAGCTGACAGGCCCAACTCCCCAGCAAAACAGATTGGAGATTAAAAAACAAACTAAAACCACGCCTTTGAAAAAAAAAATGCTGGGGAGAAGCCAGAAAGTTCCTTTTCTGTGTGTCTGAAAAAGCTAATCTGTTTAGCTACTGTATTATCAAATCAGATTTTTGTCCTATTACTTAAATTAAGAGCCTCATTGCCATTACCTGTAATAAGAGTAAAATTCTTACCCCACTTCAAAAAATTGCGTGATCGTGTACAGGAAGGAACTGGGGGAGGCACGGAGGAAGTGGGTTTTGAGGCTGGAGCTAATAAGGCAAAAAAGAGTTGTTTTAGCACAAGGGCAGTGGGAATCCGTTACCTAAAGAGGAAAACACAGGACATTACTGCAGCTTGTTCTCATAAACTGAATCGACAAAATTCAGATTTGAAAACAAAGTAGTTTGTTTGCAACCATAGCACAGTGGACTCCAGTGGTCTGTAGGAGAAGTGATTCCTGCAGACAGGCAGTAGCTGCTTTCCAGCCTATCTGCTGGGCTTGCTGGGAATACATATCTGGGCAGCAGGACAGGCCTGTGGAATCTAAACCACAGTGCTTGGAGGTTTGTGTTTAAATTCCATGTACCATAGATCTTGGCCAGGTGCTCTCTGAGTGCCAGAGAAAAAAAAACACCTCCTGAGCTAGGGAGCCAAATGTAGCCAGAAACTTTCCTTGTTCCTGCATATCAAAACAAGTGAAAGATGAGAGGGTGGCAATGAGGGGTTTATGTGCCAAGCACAGTGGTACATTAAAAAAAAAATCCATGTCCCACTTCTAGTGCTGTCACTCACACACTTCGTAGTCATGGGCGTGTAATTCTCTCTTCCCTTATTTTAAGCTGCATTCCATCCTCATAGGGTATTTTAAAGATTTATTACTTGGTGCAGTGTTTAGTTCACTACAGTTCCAAGATGATTTCCCAGCTGAAATTTCTGCCCAGCAACTTTTACATGTCATGGTGCGGAGAATGAACTTGAATTTTTCTGATGGGAAAAGGGGATTTTTCAGGCTGATGTTTACAGCAAAGTCTTCCCTGTTGCCTTGTGTTAGAAAAGGCTTTAAACATGAGGCTTTGGCACTGTTGTGAGCGTTTCTGAGGGAGATAAAAACTGGGGAGCTGCAAGTTGAATCAGAAACAGCTGAATAAAGCATTTGAGCTGTGTAAAACCCCTAAGTTCTACCGCACTATACCGTATAGTTTCCGTTTAATTGGTGTGTATTCAAACCACTTGTTAAGTGGAGGATATATGGAGTTTATATTAATATTTTAAAGTCTGCTTCTCTGCCCCTTCGGTGCTTTCTGTAGAAATCAGTTTCCTAAAATGCTGGTGTTTCTTAATGCTAATAAGTAATGAAAAATCCGCAAATTTCTTCCGGGTGTGCACACAGATAAATGTCCCTTTCTGCCCAAATCCAGAGGGTGCTTGTGTTGTGTGGTTTTACGCTGGCTGAAGTCCATCTTGGAATCCTCTGATTAAGGGAGGAGAACAGGGGATTCTTCTCTTGTGAGTCATCTTATCTCAGAGCTTGATCGTGCTTCTACAGATGTTGGAAGGAGTTTCTCATTGAGTTTATTAATTGAATGTTGTTTCAGTGCTAGGGAGAGCTACTGGTTTGAATTTTGCAGCGGTAAATGGCGTCTCACATATATCTGTTAAGAAAGAAGGTCACCCCTTTGCCTTGTCTCTACTGAATCAAAAGCATCACCAAAATATTCTGCAAGATGATTAGCTGAGTGTTATTAACCTAGAACAAAATGATGAGGTTCTGAGAGGCAAAACTTTGCTTGTAATACTGTGGATACTGTCAGGGTACTGTTAGAATACAAACCTTCTCCCTGATTACATTTCAGTTGATTGAAGAAAAATTTAGAAATCAAAGGTGTTGAAGGGAGTCAGGTCACACTCTCACAGTGGATGTCTGTTTCTTGTACTTTATTGCAAATTTTGTGATGTTTGAAGGTTTGCAATTGTTTTAAAACACAGCTGCTTTCACTGGCATTTTACAAATGGAGAGCTGTGAGAGATCAGTGCTGTGTTGTCTGTCTGCTTGCTTGGACCTCAGTTGACTGAGGTAGTTCCCGAGCTGGGAAACAGCATGTAAAAAACCTCGGGAACGGACTCCAGCCTCTCTTGGTGTATCCAGGACTTGTAGGTGAAAGTTGCAGCAAATGGAAGTGGCAGCCTCGGGTGGCTCCTCTGACAGCCCTGTGACTCCTCCGAAGCACGAAGCACGTTTGGGCCACTGCGTCCCAGGGGATTTCCAGCTCTGTTGGCTGTTGAGCTGAAG
This sequence comes from Oriolus oriolus, assembly GCA_013400235.1. Classification (NCBI taxonomy): domain Eukaryota; kingdom Metazoa; phylum Chordata; class Aves; order Passeriformes; family Corvidae; genus Oriolus; species Oriolus oriolus. The sequence continues at coordinate 1,217,550 of VXBT01005717.1, read as the reverse complement.
CTCTTTTGGCTGATTTGCTGTGATCAAATCACTTGATGAGGGCATTTGGACTCAGGAGGTGGAGATTTCTACATGGGAGACTGAGCTGAGCTCCTGGAATGCGTTGCAAGTTACCCGTCAGATGGCTTTCAGCTGCTTTGATTTGATGTGTGTGATAGTGAGGAGAATATGAAAGTCACCTCTTCCTCCAGCATTGCTTCCATGAGCTTCAGGCAGCAGCATTCCCTGCAGGATGCACCCGAGTGCTTGGCTCCCTGTGTGTCTCAGCTTGGGCACCCTCTGTGCAGCACCAGCGTTCCCACATGCCATGGGTGCAGCTGTCCTGGCTTGTGCCATGCACCGCTGGGTCCAGTTCTCCCTTGGGATGTTCTCCTGCTCCCCTGGTTGGAAGCAGCATCCTCGCGGAGCTGCAGCAGCTGTTGGAGCAGGGGCTGTGATCACGGCTGTGCTGTTGGGTTGTGCTGCAGGTACACCGTGACCATCCATCTGCTGGGAAGTTGCTCCACATGTGCTCTAGGAGTTGGTGTGGTCTTACAGAACTGGCAGGAGCAGCAGCCAGATGGTCTCTCCAGTTGTTTGGGTTTTTTCTTGTTTTGCTGCTTTAAAATCTGAAGACTGCTTTCAGTTAGGCAGCTGCTCTCAGTCACAGTGTTGTTCAAAGTAATTGACTTTCCATTGACTTTGGAATTTGGAAGTGTCTAAATATTGTTGTCAGCTTCATGCTGATTCCTTTCCACTGAGGCTGAAGTCGTTTCACTTATGACCTCAAGCTGGACTTGTGTTTTGCTCCCATGGGAACTAAAAATAATAATTATTTTAAGAATAGGTTCTTAATCACTTCCTTCTTTTGATGTGCTAGTCTTGTTTAGCATTTTCTAAGAATGTAATTGAAAATATTTTAAACTATTTGTGTTCTAATTCCAGTTTTAGTTAGCTTTTGAAGATGCAAGGAGAGTACCAGACTTGATTGCAGTTCCTTTTAGTCTTTTTATAGAAAAGCATTTGCTCTTGTTATTCTGAGGGCAGATTATTAGAGTTTTGTTGCTTTGGCAAGCTGTCGAGTCACCCAGAGCTATGAAGAGATGAACATTAAGTTGACAGATTTCTTAGTCAAAGGCATGTGGGCACTTTGTCAGTGCTGGGGATGCATCAGCATGTTAATCTCCTGTCTCCAAACTGTTAATGTACAGATGAGAAACAGGAAAAGATGTGCTTTAGTCTGGGCTTAGAGGGAAAGATAAGGTGTGCGGTGGTTCTGAGGCAGAGCTGGCTGTGCAGTGAACACTGAAGGTGTTGGGACAGTTTGCAGTGATGGGAAAAATATTAAATGGGTAGAGGTCCACCCTCTGCCCTGACACATGGGCTGGGTAACAGTGAAATAGTTGGAGATCCTTCCATAAACTAAAAGTGTTGAAATTTAGAAGTGGAGTTTTGGAAGATGTGTTTCAAAGAGTGGCATATGGATGCGCTGCTGAAAAGAAGTAATCCAGAAGGATTTCCTAAATGTCTGTGACCATACAGAGTCTGATGGTACTGAGTGTCTTAGAGCCCAGTGACAGAGAACAGCACAAGTACATCAACAATTATTTTTCTATTCCTTGCTAATAGTTGACATGGTTTGCTCTCACTCCCGGTCACCGAAGTTGCTTGCTCCAGCAAGTCTGCTTGTCTTGGGGTTGCTGATGTTCTATTTTGTGTACCAAATTTTGTTTATACTTTATTTTTTCTCAAGCACCAGCATCCCAAAGGCCTCAGCAGAGCTTTGTAGCATAGCCCAGTCTACAGCCTACACCCCAAAGGGGCAGCCGGGCATGGACAGGGCTCACAACTTGGTCGTTTACCTGTTCTCTTGCTGCTGGGAATTATCCTTTTAGTGCAGTTCATACCTGGTCTCTGCAAATGCTTCCTTGTGCATACAAGAGCATTGCAGCTGATTTTTGAAGAGGACAGGGAGGAAGAAAAGTTTTTTTCACAGTTGGGCAATAACTCACCTGCTGGTATAGCATTGCTACAATCTGTTGCCACAACTGAGATTTTATATAGTAGCAAAATTGAAAGAGTGGAGCTGGTTTTCTTTACCTGTCACTTGGCTGAAGTCTGGCATTTGCTCCTCCGTTACTGTCAGAGTTGTGGGAATACCAGAGGGTGAGGGGAGTTGTGGTGTCAGCAAGGGAAGAAAGAAATGGTGAGCCAAATATGTGAAAAAATGTTCGTTTAATATCCTGTTATTGGCAGCTCTGGTGTTCTGGTTGCTTTTGTTTAGGCTGAGGACTTTTTACTTGTTTATAGTATTGCAAGTTTTATTAAAAGTTTTCTTTAAGAAGAGTTGCTGTTGGGAGATTTCCCAGAGCAAGCCGGAAACTGGGAATCATCAGTTCTCCAGCCTCAGGCTCTATGCATGGGCTTTGATGAGCCAAGGGAAGTGCCTTGCACTTCTGTAGGATGTGCTTCCTATTTGCACAGCGATTTTAGAGCTTAAATGTGAAATGGGCTTTTAAGGATAAATAATTCATCTCTGAGTTCATCTGTACTGAATGTGAGGGGCAAATGGCCTGTGCCAGGGCACTGTCTGTGCTGATACATCTCCATTGCCACTGCAGTTCATGGCAGAGACCATTCCAGGCTGACCACATGCTCAGGGATCTCTTCTGAGAGGGCAGAGTGTTTGTAGGTGACATTGCTCCTGTCACTCCTTTGTGTCCGTCACCTCTTGACCTGATGCTCGTAGTGTGCCAAGGTGAGCCTCTTTCCTTTGTTGCTGTATGGGTTGCAGTTGGTATTGCTGGTCCAATTCCCTCATAGCAAGGTTGCAAAACAGCACAGGAGACATAAACTTGGAAGATGTGTGGCTAAAACCACAAAAAACAAGAGGGAGAACCTGGGAGAGGCGCAACTCCTATACTTTAAACTCCGTCTTGAAATTTACTGTGTTATGAGTATTTCCTACTTCCTCTGCCCTGTCGGTAGTATGGATTAATGATTCATAAAGGTGTGTTTTAAGGGCTGGGTAGTTTGTGTTTATACAGTGCTTACTGGACTCCCTGCTGCTTCTTCCTTTTTCCTTGCATTTCCCTTCCACCTCCCAGGATCGTTCATACATAAGCCGTTTGTTTTTCCAGCCTTGCTTTTCCTTGAAGAAAAGCTGCTCTTTCTAACCTGTTGGTACTCCTCTGTGCCCAGCTCTGATTACCAGCAGTGTAGAATTGGTGGGTTGTGGTTTTTTTCTTGGGCCAGAACTGGCATTTCATTCTTCCTTTCCAGTGTTACCAGCCTGGAAAATCGAGTGGAGCTATAGAAATGGACTTCAGAAAGTCCAAGCCACAACTGTATGTGACCAAACATGCAGAAGCCTCTTAATTTCGGGTAATCTCATTCCCAGTGGGTGGAAGCTCATAGGAGGGGATTTGGAAAGGTGTGATACTGGCAAAGAGAAAAGTGTGGGTGAAATGAATTTCATTCCTGTTGATATTTGTGAGACCAGCTGTGACCGTTCTTAGTTCTCATGGAGGGGTTTTGAAGACTGGATTCATCTCTGGCTCCTGGCTCAGTGAGCCATGGACAGCTGAAATTGTGAGTGGCCAAGCGTGGCTTGATGTTGTTTTATGCGTTGACAGTTTGGCTGTTTCAGGGGGATGCTTTCTCTTGAAAGGAAGAGAGAGAGAAAAGCTGAAAGCAGAATAATTTGTTGTCTATTTTGTTGCAGCGGAAGGTTGGTTTCACCAAAATGGAAAAATTTTAAGGGATTGAAGCTTCAGTGGAGAGATAAAATCCGTCTCAATAACGCCATCTGGAGGGCCTGGTACATGCAGTGTAAGTACCGCGGTGGGGGCGGGTCTTTCCTGAGACATCGGTGAGAGCAAGAGAATTGAAATTGTCTAGTGAAAAGCTCGGGAATCTGCTCACGGCCTGATGTTCGAGGCAGTGCCGTTGGATCAGGGCTTTCCTAGATGTGCCTACACTGAGGACGTGCTGAGTGCACCAAGCACAGCCCAAGATCTCCCTGTGTCCTGTTTCTCAGGAAGGAATCCTGGCTAGACTCGCTGTCACACCTTGCCACTGAAGTGACAGAGCTCTCTGCGGGCCCTGCACCTGCTCAGCACTTGCATTTTCGATGTCGTTTCAGACCTGGAGAAGCGCAAGAACCCCGTGTGCCACTTCGTGACCCCGCTGGACGGCTCCGTGGACGTCGATGAGCACCGTCGGCCAGAGGTGTGTGAAACCCCAGGAACAGCCATGGGGGCTCTGGAGTTTGTAACAGGATTTTCTGGTCTGCTGGAAACAAGGGCAGTGTAGCCAATCTGTGCTCTGTTTTTATTTAGAAGGAACCATTAAAAGCAGAGTGAACCCGGTTTTGTGAGTTCATCACATTAAGATTATCAAGGTGCAACCAGAAGGATATTTGTTATCTGTGTTACTTATGTTAATGCTGTAGTTTAATGAATCAAGAGTCATAGAAGTGCTATTTGAATAGTTAAGATTTTGACAGCCACTACTGTCTTCTGACTGGAAGTCAGTGGGAAATCAGCGTGATGGCTGTTTTCAGGATTGAATCTAAGTGACCCTAGGAGAGTTTTTTGTATTTTATGTAATTGATGAGGTGTGGTTTCAAGAGAACAAGCAATTTCTTTTTCTGTGTCAGGGTAGTTTCACAGACAGAGCAAATATGAGTTTGTGTTCTTTCATTTTTGTGCTTCTGTACAAATAAATGAAAACTAACATCTGCCCTCTGGCTCCTTGCAGAAAACCAGTGAGGCCCTTGATGTGGCAATATGTGACTCTCTCTATACTGCATAACTCTAGAATAATTTATAACTCAAAGGAGTTCCAGATGAGTTTGTGGAACTGTCTCAGGTTTTTAAAAGAACAGTGTTGATGTTTGTGTTGAAAGTGACTCTCGAACACAAAGTTAAGGCTCTCATTAGTCTGCTCTCCCCAACTTACACACTGCTCTCTGTGATACATTGAAGACCCATATTGTCTGATCCTTTTGTTGCCATCAGTGTGTGGCCTGCAAGGTCCTCCCTGAGCTGGACATCAGATTTCTATTGCTTTGTGTCATTCATAGCAGCTTTTGCTTATGTGCGTGTCTGTGCATGTGACCTTGTGAAATTCACAGGATATTGTGTGCTTTATATGTTATAAAATAAATTTTAAACGGGTTTTTTTTGCCATTTCTTAACTCTTGGTTATGGTTGAGCTGCTGTGGGAGATGCTGACAGTACAGTCAGACATCATCTCGTGTTTGGTTTTTGTGGGAAAGATGAAGTTAGTACTGTCAGATTTGCTCTGTGATAGCTGAACTCTGGGACAGTGTGGGCTGCTGATACATGAGCTCAAACAGAATTAGCATGCTTTCTTTTGCATTTTTTATGCCTGAATATTTGCTTGGAAATGTATTAAATATTCAGCCCTTATGTGATTCCATGTAATTCATGGTATGTGTTTGTGTTCTCAGGCCATTGCAACAGAAGGGAAATACTGGAAACGAAGAATTGAAATAGTCGTCAGGGAATACCACAAGTGGAGAACATACTTCAAGAAAAGGGTCTGTTGGTTTACATAGTGAAAGTAGTTTACTTGAGCTTGATCAGTACGTTGTTGCTTTTTTGAGTTTTTCTATCGCTTTTTCTGGCATGCAAAAGCACTTAAAACAGATAAGCTGGTACAGACATGCTCATCTGATTAGTTCCACTTAACTAAAAATTGTTGTGCTGGGACTGATTGTGCATGATTGGGTCTTAAAAGTTTTGCAAAATCAGGTCTTCCACTGGCACATACAGGACCTATTCTGACTTTACCATCTCTTCTGTTCTCCTTTTGCAGTTACAGAAACATAAAGATGAAGATCTTTCAAGTTTGGTCAGGGTAGGTAACACCACTGAGAAGTGGCAGCATTTATGCTTAGAGAACCCGCAGTAGATAACAAAGCTGTAACGTGCAGTAGCTTGCTTCGATTAAAATCTAAAGACAAGCATCTTGCTTAAGCCTTAATTAAGGTTAGACACCTAAATGTTCTGTGCCTTAGAGAGCAATGTAAGATTTGTAGCTTAAATTGGATGGAGGAGAGGTTGAATGTAAAGTGCTGTGACAGAACAAATGGGAATCAGCATTGCATGCCCAGAGAGATCAATCTCTTTGAGGGCTGGCGCATGATTCCATCTTGTTACTGAGTTGTAACTGGCACTGCTGCATTGCTTGTGTAACTGGATCTGTGAAGATGTGTGAGCTACATGTTGCAGATCTTCCTGCTGTGCCCACAGTTCAGGCAGATAGTATGCCAGGATCCTAAAAAAGATCAAAATGATTAAAGGAACAAAATGGTTAAAGGAACAGTGGTCTCACCATTTAGTATGTCCCCTTAAACTGTCAAACCTACTTTGGGTGTATAAATTGATGATCAGAAGCACTGTTCTGTTGTTTTTGCAAGGCAGTGCAGTTTAGCTCAGCCTGTAGTGAGGGATGAGTAAGCCAAGTCACATTATGTTGTATTTTTCATGAGCAAATACTGTCTTGTGAAACTCGAAGTACACTTCACTTCACTACACTTCAGAGTTTCAGATATGTCTCACAAGCCAGGAGTTGTTTGCTTTGCATTCTGGCTATTCATGTTGGTTTTAATCTTTATTCAAACCAAGGGATTGTTAAACTAAGTGCGAAAATACTTGTGCAGTCAATCAAACAAGGAAGTGTTACTTGTCTTACATCCTTCTAGTCAACATCTAGGTTTTGGACAAAAACCTTTCCCAGAGCGTTGTGGTATTTCAGTGAGCTGAAGTTGTTGGTGTATCAGAAGCACCGCTAATGTGTTTCAATCCATTTGGTGGCTCCTCAAAGAGACATTCTTTCTTTAAAAATGTGAAAAATGAGGGCTGCTTTTATAGATCTGCACCAGACTGCTTTGGCATTGCTAGGCAGCCTGACCTCTCTTCCTTTGCTTTGACAGGATGATGATGTGGTTCTCTGGCAGAAAAGAAGGTATGGCAGAGAAACCCCTGTCCCTATGGAGGAAGGCAGCCTCTTGGATGCAGACATGCTCATGTCCGAGTTCACCGACACCCTGTTCTCCACACTGTCTTCACATCAGCTGGTTTCCTGGCCAAATTCCAGGGACATAGGTATTTGTTGGCTGTAGCTATGTTGCAGTGAGAACCCCTACAAAAAACTCTGGTTTGTTGCTTTGGTGCTCTTGTAGCCTTGCCTAAGAAATGTGTCTTATATTGTGGATACAGATAAAACCAGGTCAGGGAATGTAGCTGTCTCATGATTCTGTAGGGTATGGAATCCCAATTAATGATCCAAATTTAGTTCCTATCTTGGTTTCTTACGTGCTGCTCCTAGCTTTGCCCCCTAATGTTGCTCTGAATAAATCTGTGATGAGCAGGATTTGCTTTATCAGTGGTGAAGGCATAGTGATTTATCTCAGAGCATAGTTGTTTGTGTATTTTTGTTTGGCTTTGTCCAGTAGAACCAGTGCAAGTCACATCTGTACAAAACATCCCAAGAGCTGTTCAGCTCTGTCTGGAGGCTCTGACTGTTGATGGGACAGCCCATGTCCACTGTGCACATCCTTGCTGCATGGATGTCTGAGCAACTCCAGAGCAGCCATGGTTTACATGAATTGTACTCAAGGCGAATTAAAGGGTGGTGGTTTACTTTAAAATACTCTGCTGTGAGCTGTGGTGGGTCAGGCTGTGCTTCCCAGCAAGGCTGTGTGTGTAGTGCAGGAGATTTGGGAGCAGGAGGCATCCGAGCTTGGCAATCCCAGGTGTCAGTTAGAGCCTTCAGGTTTCACCTCTTCCATTTTAGTAGTTGAAAGTTTCATTCCCCAGTGGCTTTGAATTCTGGACTGTGCTGTAGCTCTGAAGAGAAGCAGATGCTCAGTTCCTTTCAGCAGCAGTTTTTCTGTAACATCTCGGCCAAGCCTGGCTGTGGAGTGTTTTATTCCTGTTGCTGTTATTATGTCAGTGATGTGAAGCTAATCTAATCTGTCTCCTGAATTTTGCAGGACACTTAGGAAATGCTGATATGATTCAACCAGGGCTTATTCCTCTCCAGCCAAATTTTGATTTTATGGATACTTTTGAGCCTTTTCAGGGTAAGAATCATATGCAGAGTTCATTAATTTCTTAAATATTGCAGTGATTTTTGAACCAGATTTTAAAATAAGTTTAAGTGTTACAGATCTAAGGTTTCTGCATTTCACACTTCTTAGTGATGAAGACATATAACTTTTTGTTTGTCTTTGAATGTTTTATGGCACTGTCAAGAATTCCATGTGACATTAAACCACTGCTGACAACTTTGATGGTTATGGATCTTCATGGAAGTAAAGAGTCATATCTGTTTGCTAGCTCTGCAAGCAGTCTGCATCAGATAACTGTACTTTGTGGGACTGCACTGAGCATCAGCTCTTGGCTATCTGTGTGTAGATGAACCTTAAACAGGACTGATTTTTGCAGTGTCCCAGTTTGCATGAAAGTTGATGAAGTCAGTCCCAAAGAGATCAGTTCCTCTGGAAGACAGCAATTCAGTGCTCAGCCAACAGCAGTTGTATGAAGCAAAAATCTCTTGGTTTCATTATTTGCTAAATAATACTGATATTCCTGTGAATTTTAGGATCTAGCAATGCTATACCTTGAGTATGAAAAGTAGAAAATTTATAGGTGACTTTTCATGTTTCAGAATTATTCACACCCAGTCGCTCCAGTAATTATTTCCCTTCCGTGTCTGCTGTCAGCTCAGCTACCACAGACAGCAGCAGCCACTCTTCCCAGGTGAGAGAAGTTTAAAACAGAAGGCTCTGACATGAGCCATGTCCTCTCAGGAGGAGTTCAGACATGTCTGAATCAGTGATATTTCCTTGTCTCTCAGTCTCCTGTCCTGCCGTCGGGTTCATTGCCCAGCACGCTTCCAGCAGAGAGCATCAGCGATGGACTGATTCCTTCCTCAGTACCTGCTCCTGTCATTCCTGACGTTGTTGCAGACCAGTGTTCCAGCATTAGAAGTGGGGGATCTTTCATCCAACCAGCAGACTTCCCTCCTGACTCGTCTCTCAGCGGGCCACAAACTTTTATGTCAGTGTTCCCGGCGCCCCTGCCGCTGCTGCAACCCACGAGTGCCCAGCAGCAGTCCCCGCTGCCCGCGGTGCCGCTGAGCTCCAGCCTGAGCCCTGCGCCCGCCGCCTTCGCTGCTCCAGAAACCCCCAAGTTCGGCCTCTGTGAATCCACGGTCATCACTCACACGGCTTCTGCCACGCTGACCCACAACGCCCCTGCCACCACCTTCAGCCAGAGCCAGAGCGTGGTCCTGGCCACGCAGCAGCCCGGGGCAGGAGTGCCTTGTAACCTGGCCTTCCAGACTGCTGTTGTGCAGGGGCAGCCCCGGCCCCAGCTGCAGTCCCAGCTGACATTTGCACTCCCCAAACCTGTTCCTCTGGCCAGTGCTGGGACAAGGCCCAAACAGTCACAAAAAATAGTGCCTGCTCCGAAGCTTGAAACAGTGTCCTTATTGGTAAAGAATGCCTTCATCACCCCAGGTGAGGAGCACTGCGGGGGGATGTTTTCCTTTTCTGGGTGGGACTAGCAGGAGGAAAAGACCTTCTTGCTTTTCTTGCTTTACATAATAAGTTAAAATAGAGTTTCTGAGGGTGTCCACAGAACCCTTGAATCCACTGGCTGAATGCAGTGGCTGCACTGTTCAGTGGGATGCTCTGGACTGCTGCAAGGATTGGAAGCAGTTTGGTTGAGTGTAAAAAGCTGACTTGCAAAAGGGGGTCCCTCCTTGTAACATCTGTGATGGGCTATGTAGCTGCATCAGCTCTGTGCTCCTGCCCCATAGAAACCTTGGATTTAGGTGTGATGCTGTTGTGATTAACTGCCCCTCAGAGCATTCAGCCACAGTGGAGGAGGAGATAGTAGGGAGAGAGTGTTACCTTCCCCAAGGAGAGGAGATCTGAGGGAGCTGGAGATCTTTGTGTCAAGCAGTCTAGAGACTGTTGAGATACTTTAGGTCAGGATTGGGTCTCAGGTCGGGGTAGGAACACCTGGGACCTCCACACCAGGTGGGATTTGGAGCCACTGGTGCTGCACAAGGTAAAGAATAACAAAATGAGGAAAGAATTTTGCTTGAGGTGGTTCTTGTAGGAAAGCTCAAGGCTGGAGCAGGACAGGCAGCACTCTTTTCTTAGGATTATTGCAGGCTGTTTTTAGACTTGTGCTGGCTGGGGACCAAGTGACTTCAGCCACTTGAAATGTGCAATAATAATTCAGGAAAAAGCCTGCCTGGAGGAGTACTGTTAAACAGGCTTTACTAGGGAGTAGTAGGTGTGTCTGCCAGGGCCTGATAGTGAGGTTACCCACCAAAAAGAAAAATCACTGTTCAGAAGAGCAGACCCAAGATCTAATTCTAAGATGTCACTGGGATCAGTTTGGTCCATGATTAATAGCATGAGGGTGTTAATGGCAGTGTTCCTATCTGTAGTATGTTATAAACCGACAGTCTGTGTACCTTCAGCAGTCAAGACATGCATTTCTCACCTAGTAAAGATTGTAGGGCACTCATTTTCAGAAAGCCTTTGCTCCCACTTTCTCAGCGCTTCCTGAGTTGTTCCTCACCCCATATGTTACTTTCCCAATGCTCCACCATTTACTTCTAGACCATCACAACCAGTGGCTTTGTTTCTCATCTCGATTAGTGGCATGTGTTTGGGGATCGTGGTGTTCCTAAACTACTGGGACATTAAGCTCAGGGGACAAATCCAAGACTTTAAATAAATACTAGAGCTTTATTTTTGGCAATAGAATAAACATTAGTACTTGTAACCGAGGCATTTATGCCTGTCATTTGTGTTCAGGACAAACAAATCATCTCCAGACTATAAAGCAAATTACATTATATCTTGTTTTAGAACTGCTCTGTGGTATAAGAATTCAAAAACCTGTACAGATTGTCTCATCAGGTGCAAGACTTCACTGCTGTCACCACTTCAGGATAAATGTGCTGATTTTGAGAGGAAAGTCTGCAAAAAAATGCATGTGTAGGACAGAAACATGAATCATGTAAAGTGGCTTCTAAATATTGTTGCTGGTTGTTGCAGTTGCCCGAATGTGAAAGTCAGAAAGGCCAAGCCTGTGCAGCAGCATTAATGCACTGGTGAGAGTAGGCTCTTGAGCTCAATAGAGATGTCACAAGTCCAGCTGAACCACAGTGAACAGTGGAAGGGTTGTGATTCCAGCTTTAGATGTGGGAATGCTCAAAGAATGAACTCCCTGTGTCAGTGACAGAGCTCTCCTCCAGACAGACCCACGCAAGGGCTGGCACAAGGTTTGTGCAATCCACAGGCCTCTCTTATGGAGGCTGTGCAGAAACTCCAGTTGAGTCAAAACACAGTTGTCAGTCACATGTGCCACTGTCAGGGAGGGGATGTAGGATAACCCTGCGCTGTCTCCCTGTCCTGCTCTGTGTGCATCCTTCAGAATCCTGATGCTGAACTGCAGAGGGGTGGCTTGGCAAGGACTGAGCTGTGCTGACACTTCTCCTGCATCATGACTTCATTTGTACAAAGGACAGCTGAACCAATATAGCCAAGAGAGAAGCGAAATATGTTTGGTTCAGTTTTACCAAAACCCACACAGAAGCTGTGTCTTTGCCTGATTCTTCTCTTAGTAATGGTATAGGATGGTCAGTCATGTTCTGTCTAGACTGGGCAAGAACCATGTCAGCATGAATGCTGGGTTAGTAACTGCACATCTGCAGTGGTTACATGGAGATCTTCACAGATTCATCTGGAGACGTTTGCTGCTATTCCGAATTACCTCTAGCTGTCTAAGCACTGCAGAGCTCCTGGTTCTTTAGCATATTTTCTGGAATTTTGATGCTGATTCCCAATCACATTTGGTTGTCTTGTGGTTGTGTGTCATCTAAAGCAACTGTAAAACCAGATGGTGAAAGAAGCTGGTAGGATGAAGTGCTGAGGGAAAGGATTTAAGATATATATACAAGGGAGCATGAAGTATTGAGTGATTGACCCTTCCTGGGTCAGCAGAGCAAGCCTGAGATCCCAAAGTGTGGATGGGAGAGGAGAGCTGAAGATGGTCCTCCTCCTGTCAAACTCAGCTCTGATAGAATGAAGACACTCTGCATCTCCCTGAATTACTAAACACCTCTGTAAATTCACCTTGAAACAGTCATGCTAGAAAACTCAGAAACAGCTGGAGTATTGAAGTCCTTTGTACTGGATTAAGGGGGTTGAGATTATTGGAAGACTGGTGGCGTTTTATACTGCAGGGAAATAGTACCAAATAGATGCCTATTGATCTACCCCCCTGTTTAATGACAAGTTATTCATACAAAATAATCTCCAGCTTTTGTTTTGTCTCATTAACTATTCTAACTGAATTGTGTTCTTCAGCTGCCTTTCAGGGACAGTCCAGAGCTGTGATTGTAACTCCAGCACCTTTAAAAAGAGAGGGGATTTTGACGCCAGCCACGTCTCAGTCTAATGTTGCAATTGCACCAGCTGGAATTGTCAGAGTAAGGAGAAGAAAAAAAATTATATATTTGTTTTCTAGGCCTGTTATTTGCAAGTAGTGAGAGCCATAATGTGCTAAGAAGGGTAACAAGTCCAGTAAATTATCTGTTACCCAACATATGCATTTGTGCATTCAGCATTATGTTTGCTTATTTTTAATGTAGCTGCTTTATGGGCCTGGAAGCACTTCATAGTCTTGACAGACTCTGTCTCACACAACAGTAAGATTCCAAGGAGGCCTGTATTCACAGTGCTGTGGATGGGGATGGTTTGTGCTTTAACTGTGCAGAAGCTAGAAGGAGCCTGGGGAGCTCACCTTTCCACTGCTATATTGAAAAACATGCCTTGGGTATGTGAGTGGGTTTCCCCAGTATGTTGTGTGCAGGAAGATGGAGATAGATTTTTAGTATATTATGCTGTTGATGTGTTGTAATACTGCTTTAAGTTATGAAAGGATACTGGTCTCCTGCCAGAAGCCTGACTTTGGTGCCTGCCAATTCCTTGTATATTAGCCCTTGTTTCATGTCATCGGATTGTTAATCGTGTATTAATTTGCTACTTTTAGTGAAAGGCAAGGTAACAAATCTCTCTCTCTCTCTCTCTTTCTCTTTCTTAATCTCTCTTCCCCCCCCCAACTTTCTCCTTTCTCTCATCCCTTCTCTCCCTCTGCCCCCACACTGCCCCTCCTTCTCTCTCTTGTCTGTTTTCCTCTGTGCTATTTCTGTGCTGTTCCCAGGCTCCCGGGGTGACGGAGTTCCGTAGTAACATTCTGGTTGGTCCAGCACAGCAAGCACCAAGTAGTCAACAAAGCCAGTCCACAGTCTCACATCTCTTCCCTCCTAGTGTAGTCCAGGATGTGTTGGTGAAAGGAGAGCACATCCCTTCCCACTGTTGCAGTTCACAAGTTCCCTCACCTACACCTAGTAAGTTAGAAAGCTGTAAGCATTCTCTCCCCAGCACATGGAAGTGTCTTTCTGTTGGGTAGGCAGGGTGTAAATGGGCCTTGAGGATTCCTAGATAATTTTTGAAGGAAAAGCTTTTCAGGCCCTTCTATCCCACAGTTTCAATTGCATCCAGTAGCTTGCAATTTTTGTCTTAAATGACTGTGCAGCATCCCCACAAACTGTGATTTTGTGCTTCCTGTAAGTGGCTCCTTTCTAAAAGGATGTGCTGTCCAAGAAATGAAAGGCATCTATGTAGGAAGTGCTGAATAGGTTTGTTGTTCAGTGTCATAGCTCTGATTTTGACTGGAGGATCTCAGACATAATCCTTGTAGGTAAGTGCAAAGACTCCTTTTGCATGTGCATCAGCGGAGCATTCCCTGGGCTGATTCTGGTGGAAAATGGCTTGTAAGTGTCACCATCATGTCCCAGGCCTTTAGAGACATGGGGGAGTCCAGCAGGACGATGGAATCACAGCCTGCACATCCAATATGCCTTTGCTGAAATATGTGTGTGTGAAAGGACTGTTACATCTTGCTATTCGGGATGTATGACACTTGTAACATGATGTCCTAAGCTTTCCCAGCAGTCTTGATGTTTTCTAGCATGTGGTTGCTGCATCAAACACTGTAATTTGGTTGCTGACTGCATTTCAGTTCAGTTCTGAGTAGAAACTTCTCAGCAGTTACATTTGCTACAGAAAGCTGTTTGTTAATGTGTGTCTTGTGTTTTCTCCTTTATGAAGGCCGGGACTGTCAGAATTCAGGCCAGGCTTCCCCCTGCACCTCTGAGCAGAGCCCCAGTCCACAGTCTCCTCAGAACAGCTGCTCAGGAAAATCTGCCACTGACCCTACTATGGCTGCATTTAAGGTGTGTGTCCCTTCCTTTGAGAGGCTTTTCTTCTTTACCTTCATAGCTACATTTCTGTCCTGAGGTCTGAGCATGGACTAGAAGAAGTTGTGCTTCAGGACAGTAGCATGTTTGTGTGTAGGGCTTAGCTTGCTGCTGCATCCGTGCTGCTCTGTGCAATCCAGAATGTCAGACTCTAATAATCTACTCTGCTCCTCAGGGATGTGTCACCAGCGGGGCCAGGCTTAGCTGTACCTCTGCAGGTCCTTATGGTCATGAGAGCAGTTCCTGCTGCGGCTCACAGGAGTGTTGTGACAGGTGTCAGTTTACTTGGTCAAAGTTTCAGGCTTAGCGTTCTAAACCGTGGCTTTTTGCCATCGTTCTGTTGGGGCTCTTCAGTCTGCAGGGCTCTGGCCATCGCTGGAGGGGAAGTTCTTGACCTGCTGAGTTACTTACATGTCTCCAGTGATGCTATGCTGCTCCACAGAGAAGCAGCTCCACAGACTCTGCAAGTTACACCTGTAAAACCCTTCGAGAATTATTGGGGTAAGAATTCGGCAGTCTAGAGGTAGCACCTGAGCACTGGTTGTACCTCACACACAAGCTGACCCTGTCAGAACACTTTCTGTGGTGGTATGAGAAACTTCTCCACAAAAACCCCATCGGAACAATCAGCTGTAACCCTCTCATTCATTCTGTTGTGAAAGGGAGTGTTACTTATCTCTTTTGCAAGTGCCAACCCCCTTCTGGCTTCTCTGGCTCTGTGTACCCTGTGAGTTGATGGCAGTTTGATTACTCCAGGGCAGAAAGGTAAGTTTGACACCCACAGCCTGTGGCTACACTCAGTTCTAGATCTTTTGCAGAGGAGAATCAGAACTGCCCCTTGCTGACCGTGCTGCAAGTTACTCATAGAAGTCGGCAGTGATTTGCTTGGCATGAATGCTTACAAGCAGTAGATGCAGCCTGTTCTGCTAGAGAGTAAGTTAACAAAGGAACAAATTAGCAGGGACTGGCTGATGGTTGGAAACTGGTCACTAGATGGAGGAGCGTTCTTAAAAGTAGGGACACTGCAATGAAATAGGCTTCATAGCCATGAAAACACACCTGCTCTGACAGCAATTGCTTTGGGTATGTGCTGTTTGTAACTCTTTTTTAAAACAAGAGAGAAACAGTGATGTTGGCTAGGCTCTAGATGTATGTGCTTTGGTTCCTCTGCATTGTTAGTTAGATTAAACAGTTCTGTATTGCTAGGTAACGTGGTTATTTTAGTTTGGCAAAGCATAGAGGGCACTGGAAGTCTCAGTTCTGCTCTTGAACCTGCGTTTTCTGTGGTTTTGGGCAGCCACTTCACTGCTTTATTACACTGCTTTCCTTCATTATAAAGTGGGGTGATGGTGAGCTGCTGCCAGAGAGCCTCACTCTGCCAGGAATATGTTATCAAAGTGCAAACTCTGTTAAAGAAGTTTTTTTATCCCAGGTTTCCTGTGGCAAACTCGCAGGAAAAAGTAGGAATTGAGTGGTGCAGCAATAGAAACAACTCGAGCTGGTGCTGCCAGAGAGGTACTCAGAACAAAGAAATCCTTGGGCTGTTACACAGTTATGGTCTCTGCACCTCCTTCACACACCTGGCACACACCTCTCGGTGCAGCGGGGATTTTTGGAGTCATACGGAGTTGTTTTGTTCCTTCCCGGATCCTTTCTCTGTGTCCCTGCTGTGGCTGTGACGTGTAACCATCCCAGGGGTGATCCCTTGCTGTTTCAGGCTCCAGCTGAGCTGGGCAGGAGCCACAGGGCGGCGGTGTGGCCCCAGCTTTGGGGAGGGATCCACCAGCTGCTCCTTTGTCCTCAGTAGCTCAGAGGCCTTGGAATAATCTGGCATTCCCAGTGCCGGAGCAGAAACTAGAGCTCCTTTATAGCTTGGAAGGTCTTTTCTTTCTATGGATACCAACCTTGGGAGCTCCTGTCAGTGGTTTATGTAGCTCCCCAGCCCTTGGATCCAGGGGCTGCAGGATCCTCCTGTGCCTAAAAAGTCCTGCCAGTTGTTTCCTTTGTTACTCATTGCGAGGTATTTCTACCACAGCCTGGACCAATTCTGGGTCTGCTGGTCTTTATTCTTTTGTTAATATAAATCCTAAATATTTTTTCCTGATGACGCAGCTAAAGCTTAGAAAGAGGTATAGGGTGACCTTTTCTTTCTGCTGAAGTACTACACAGACAAATAGTATCTTTCAAACCTTCGTGTGCCTTCCTGGCATGTAACAAATCTTCTACATACTGTACAAGTCTAGAATCTCCAGGTAATATAGTATCTTTCATATTTTCTCCTTGCCATCCTGGCATGTGATGCTTAAAATAGCTGCAGACGTTAGAGGTGGCTTGGTCCACAAACACACTGTCAATTCATTATTAAAATTCTGGAGAGTCGTTCCAGGGGAGACTGTGAATACCAGCAAGTCAGCAAAAATGGCACTGAATTTGAATAGCTGACACAGTCATAGCGGTAGAAGAGTAAAGGAGAACAGCATAGACTGAGCTGATTTTATTTATGCAGAATCGAAGGATGAGGCATCTTTCGGAACAAAAACGAAGGTTTAATATCAAGATTGGTTTCAGTGCTCTGAACAGCTTGGTGTCAGCCAACTCCAAGTCGGTAAGTACCTCAGCAGCAGTTACAGTTTAATGTGAAATGTTAAAAAGAGCCATTCTAAAAGTTTTGTTAATAGATGTAACCATTTCACTGTTGAGTGGTCAGCTGAGCACAGCAGAGCACGCACTGCTGGAACACAGCAGTGAGCAGAGGTAGAAGGGAAAAGCTCAGGTAAATTCCTAAAATTTCCTATACCACTGAGATCTCTGCCTCCCAGCAGGAGTCAGAAGCATGGCCAGTTCAGATGATTTGGAAAATCTCTTTAGGACTCTTTACACCACCCAGCTGTTGTTAAGAATCAGGGCCTTTTTTTCCCCTTTCACCTGTCTTTTATGCATGGGCTTACAGAAAAAAAAAATCCCAACTGATTTCTCATTGTCAAATGACTTTGTCCAAACTGAGAACTTACTCTGGCTACACTAGTTAACTTAGTTCACTAAACTGAAATACAGATGCATCTGCACAACAAAATTTTTTAGTTTCCTTTAAATACCACTAGCTTTGAAACATGGAAAATATGAAAGCTTTTTGTGCAGCATGTTGATTTGTTTACATAATTTTTATAGTTTCAGAAATTTAGGTGATATGTTGTCAGAATTTCACTTCTTGACTTGAATAGCCTATTTGAAAGGAAATCCTTTTTGAAAACTCAGCTTTACTAAAATGTCTGGTTATTTTATTTCTCAAGTACAGATTTTTAATTGGTTCCTCCAAACTGAAGAGTATTATTAACAGTCTCCTTTGGTGGGTCCTTATGTTTAATAACTTCGGGTTTCCCAGACTAAATAATTCATATTATCAACTTCAAGCAGCGCTTCTACCAGCACTGTAAATCTGTCTGGAGATGTAGCGCATCCTTCAGTGCTTAAGTAAGAACTGTAAATATTTTTAAGAGGACAGATAATGAAATAAAACATTTTAAATTATTAAAATACTTCTTTCAACAAAGTAGCAGAAATGTAATTTATGGAAGAAAACAACCCCTGCAGCCACATTTCTCTGTACTGGAGTGTGAAGAGGAGTCAGAGGAACGCAGAGTTGAGTATCTGAAGTGTTTTGCTCTGCCTGACCCTGTGCTTTTAAACACAGTGAAGCAAAATTGGAAGGTGCTGAAGTGCAGGTTAGGAGGACAAACTCTTCATGAATCCCAGGTTGTTGCAGAAGGTGAACTGTGTGTCTGTGTTTGGTCTAGATCAGCCATGCCATCACGCTCCAGAAGACAGTGGAATACATCTCTAAGCTGCAGCAGGAGAGGACACAGATGCAGGAGGAAACGAGGCGCCTGCGGGAGGAAATCGAGGAGCTGAATGCCACCATCCTGTGAGAGCGGGGAGCTTCCAGGGATGGAGCAGCAGCTTCAGTGGTGCTTGGGCCAGACAGCAGGGAGTGTGTGCTCAGTGTCACACTAGGCAGCAGATAGGTGTTGGACAGAGCAGAGCTGCTGCCAGCTCCAAGCAGAGTTGCTGTAGGATGGGCACTGGTGCGAACCATGTGGGTTTTCAGCAAGCTCTGAGCACAGAATGCAACAGTGGCAGCATCAGGGAGGACGTGTCAGGTCAGAGTAAATCTGAGAAGAAGCCAGCGAGGATGTTTTTATAAAGCTCATTGAACTCTCACTCTTCACAATGGTTTTGCTGTAGTTTTCTTTTTAAATGCAGCCAGTTTTTATAGAAAAATGTGACTGGGTACATAAGACACAGGACTTAGGCTCCATAAGTTTGTCACTGGCTGAACATAACTGTGATAGATCCCTTCACCTTCCCAGTGCCTCTGTTTGCTCTGTGGGTTTATGATAGTTATGTACTATTACACAGCATGTTGAGAACACTAGTGGCTTTCCTTCCATCTCCAGAAGTTTTAGGCTTAGGCATGATGTTAGAATTAGCAGTAAATCAAAATATTTTTATTTTTCTTACAAAATACAATGAAGTCTGCTTGGTTTTATTTTAAATTGATCTATTTCATAAGAATCTCTGTTACATCATCTTCTGTAACATCGCTTAGGAGTAACTCTGTAAAATTTCTCCTTGACTCCTAATGTGCCTTGTCCTTAATGGATGCCTAAAATTACTTTGTTCTATGTTATACTTTGTTTTCAGTTTTGTTGTTCGTAAGAAGTGTTTGTAGCAGCTTGATAAATTGCTTTGCTGCTTGAATATAGACAAAATTGGTGGGAAAACAGTTTGTATTCCTGACTGGAGCAGTTACACTCTGGGGGGATCATGCAGTGGGAAGCCCCTCCACCAGAGATACCAGGAATACACACTTTTCACCTCCTGCAGTTTATTCTGGAAGAGAAATGTGTCCTTTTTTATGGGATTCTGACCTCCAAACATCTTTTCAGTTCTTGCCAGCAGCAGCTCCCTGCTACCGGGGTTCCCGTAACACGGCAAAGGTTTGACCACATGAAGAAGTTGTTTGATGAGTATGTGAGAAGCAGGACCCTGCAGAACTGGAAGTTTTGGATTGTATCCTTTATACCACCAACCTGATGAACTTGGGCTTTGGTACTGGTACTTTTAGAGCCTAGAGCTTGGGATTCTGATGCTGTGACTTTAAGCCAAGTTACTTAAATAACAAATGTCCTCAGTTTTCATCCACGTTTCATGTGAATATGGATTCTTACAGAACTTGTTCACCTCAAAGTGAGATGACTGGAAGATAACTGGAAAGTAAAATGCAACACAGAGGCAAGGTTTTCTTGCTAGGTTATTGTACTGCAAGAAATCTTTTGTGGACTCTGCTGTAACTGCAACTCTGGCTGTTTTTTGGGAAATGTACATAGACAATAGCAAAGATTTCAGAGAAAAAAAATTACTGAAGCTGTTCAAAAACTTGCACATTCCCCTTTCCTCTCCTTCCCCTTCAGGTCAGTGTGGAGGAATTTCGCAAAGTATAGTGAATTTCACTAGGAGCTAAGGTTCAATTTTTTTCCTTAGTCATAGTGTTACAGATTTCAAAGTACAATTTTTGAAATGTTGCAGTCCCTCTGGCAGTTGAATTTCCATTTAGAAATCCAGTGTTTTCTCTGTCATAGCCTTTCCCATAGAATGTTTTGAACTCCCTCTTTGTTGTCTCCCTTGACATTTGATGGTCTGCAGTTCAGTATTGTTATTAAGCCATTGTTTGAGTCCTTCAATGGGATGGTTTCCACAACAAGCTTTAAGGATCTGAATGAAACTGCACTGGCCTGGTTGGATCAGCACTGTTCTCTTCCTGTTCTGAGGCCAAGTAAGTGAAGTTCCATCCAGCAGCTCTTCCAGATCATAGAAAGTATAATATAGCATTTCTTAAAAGTCAGAGGATGACAAAGAAAGCACATGATGCTGAATGTGACTTTCGCTTCCTTTTTGTTAGCTCAGTGAAAAAATAAGAGCCTCTTCTGACTGTGCAGACAGAAAAAAAATTGTTCAGTATACCAGAATTTAAACAGTCTTTAACTGCATTTAAATTTCAAAAGCTTGGCTCTAGTTGGAGTGCGTTTGGCAGTGTGATTTATCTCATAATGAGGGAAGACCTGTGAGATTTGTATTCAGCTTGGGAGTGACCTTCTGTTTGGGCATCATTGCTTGATTCTTTCCCTCTTGCCAGCAAGTATTTAATTCACATTGATAACTGTCAAGGGGTGCTCTCTTTTGTAGAAGAAAGATCAGTCAGACTAATGGTTTTCTTTGATGCTTTCCTGCCTTTTTTTTTTTTTTTTTAATAGTGGTGCTGAACACCCTGTGGCACCTGAGCAGGACCACCTCGATCCTGTCGGACCCGTCGCGGCTGCCGGAGCAGGCCCGGGAGGCCGTGATGAAGGCGAACAAGAGAGCTGAGGAGACCTAACAACCAAAGACACTGAGGTGCTTGTCCCAGGGGTGGAGAACCTGCCAGGCCCCGCCTGCCCAGGCTCCTCCAGTCAGTGCACTTTAGAAAGGATTCTCTCCATCACCCAAGACATTGTTCAGGGCACATGGCCCTGCCTTACGAAGAGGTGCAGGTGATGCAGTGTTGTCAGAACGTTTTGGTTCCTCTCCAGTGCTGTGCTGTGCTCCGTCAAGTGAGAAAAAACACCAAGCTCAGGTAAACTCAGCAGGTTTGAGCCCTGCAGGCAGCAATAGATGTCCATCAATGCATCTGTATGCAACTAAGAGATTTCTATGAAACACCCTCAGTTCTCTGAAGTGTAAATCCTGTACACCAAGGAATGTGCTCTTCAAGGGGAAAAAATACTTTTGATTTCATGAAGCAGAATGTGCTTTTTATTTTGTTTTCTGGTATTCAGTTCCATTTGTTTTACTTGAATAGTGAAAATTGTTGAACAGGATCATATGTAAAACCAAAGGAGAAGAAAAATCCATCAGTGATGTCAACTCGTGGCAAAAATACTAGAATTAAAATCTCAGGCTGTGTTTTGTATATTTTTATTTTAATGAGTGTATCATTGCATTTGATCAGTTTCAAGACGTGCTTTATTTTCTAGTAAATAAAGTAGCTGATTTTTTTTTCTATATAGCCATTGCAAGGCAGTGGCAGGCTGTGCAGTAAATGCAAGAAAGCAGTTTTAGATTGTATAAATTCTGCAATTATGATAAATATATGAATTTTATACCAGTTTAATCAATGAACTGTTTTCTTGCACTCTGCACAGTTCAGCTGCCATCCTCACAAAATGTGCACATATAAAACACACCCATAGGTAAACGTAATAGCACTTCAGAGACAAGAATTGAGTTAGTGATGTTAAAGAATTGGCTTTTTTATTATCTCAGAAGCTGTATCAAACCACATGGACTTGCAGTCAGTTCTTTGCTTCTTTGTCTTTTTTGCTTCTTCTTTTTGCCTTCTGTCTGGAAAACCTGAAGGACTTTGCTAAGCCTGGTCTGTATGGGAAGGTTATGTTCAACATGAATTGTAAAACCTGTAAAAATAAGTTTGAAACTCAAACTACTACATGACATTTTTCTGTGAGAGTCTCAGCACGTACTGTCCTCTGCTGCAGGTAAACTGAGTCCCATTACAGCAGTGATTGTCCATCCTGAGACAGCACTGGGATGTTCATTCCAGCTGATTGTTCATAGTCTGGGATGATCCCATGACCCTTGTAATTCCACTCACGACTTGATCCTGATCGTTCAGAGCTATGCAAACGGTGGGAATGCTTCCCTTGAGCAGTTTTCATCCAGTTCCAAGAGCAAACTGGAAGTGATGTGCAGCCTCTCACAGTGGGAAAATGAGGAGTAGCTGGAACACTTGGGAGTTGCACACGCTGAAATAGGCTCAGTAGGTTCTCCTGCGAGAAAGGAGCTTTTCTCAGCATTGTCCCCAATCTCCTCCACTTGGTTGGTCAAAGTTTGAAAGGAAACAATAGGCCTGGGGAGTAGGACTGAGCACAGGGGTGGTTTTGTTCTTGCTTCTCCCTTGTCCTGAGTTTCTGCAGCTAATGGCTTTCCTTGCAGAGTTCCTTCTGTGTGAGCAGCACTGTAGCAAGGAGAAGGCACAAAAGGTGAGCCCCAGGGCCTTCTTCTGCATGGAGGAACTGGGGGCTGAAGGGGAAGGCAGAATGGCACATTATGTACCAATACACCTTCCTGTAGCTGTGCAGATGGAGGGGGAGATGCTTTTCTTTCTTTCTTTCTTTCTTTCTTTTTTTTAACCATAGATTTGACATATCATTTGAAGTTCATGGCACATGTGAAAACCTGTGTCCCTCTGACAGAAGCAACAGAATTCCAAGTCTCAGCCAAGGAATGGTGTGCAAAGGTTGTCATAGTAATTAAATAGTGAGTAGATTTTCTGGAGGCATCCATTCCTAGGTCTTTCATAATGTTATAATCAATTAAACAATATTCTTTTGGGTGCATCTGAGTAAGAAGTGTTGAATAAGTAAATCCTTTTTTAAATAAGTGCTTTCAATCCTCCCGTGAATTTGACTCCAGTAAAATCATTTTACACTGTGATGAGCTGAGGATGTCCCTCCCAGCCTTTTCTCGGTGGGCTGATTTCACTGTTCGTGTGTTAAAAACATATCTGGGTTTCTAACAAGAAAGCAGTAGGCATATTGTCCAAGAACTGTTTTTTTGCTGACCTTTTCAGATGAGCAGATCCTGTAATGCCTCCCCTGCAGCGTGGTCTCCTGCTTGTCAGCAGTGATGGTGTGTGATTTTCACCATTTCTGGTATCGATGACGTGGGAGTTTTGTCCCCCCAAGCACAGTGCAGTACAATCACACTTCAGGGCCCAGGGAAATCTGACAACTGAAACCCTAATAATATCCATATCTCACTGAATGGATTAGAAACTGAAAGCAACCTTAAAGAAATAGGAAGGGGTAATTTAACTGAACTGCCAAAAATTTAGTCCATTCACAGTTTTTATGTGGATGTAGATGGAAAACTCATCAATTGGATTGCACCGTGAGCTGGTTACAGCTGGAGGGAGAGTGCTTGTTTAACAAATTGTGGTGCAGAAACAAACTCAAAGCACTATTAAAAAACTACAAATCTTAAAGAGAAAAAAATTAAATCAAATATTGCTTACTTAGGCAAGAGTGTAGGAGGGAGGAAAGGAAAAGTGAAAAGATACTTTCCACGTAGTGCAATTACCAGAAATGATGCGGCTGCTCTTTGAAGCAGTGATTCAATATATTCTTGTCACCCTGTTACTGCAAATCAGAATTCTTTTCTTTTATCAGTCAGCCTTGTGAGGAGAGTGATTTCACTTCATTTGGAAACACAGGAGGAAGAAAGCTGGTTTGTCTCACATCTGAACAGTAGAACCACTAAAGATTGGTGTGGAAAGAGATAGACCACGTATGTATTAGTTCCTGCATAGCTTTCCGCTTTGATTTATGTTTAAACACCTTAGTCTGTCTTTCTTACTCATTGAGGAGTTTGAATACTTCATTTTTTTCAAAGTTTGGTAACACTTTCTCCCCTAATTTAAACACTCCAGTTTCCTCAGTGTCACCAAAGTAAGCAAGCCAAACACACAGTGCCTATAGTCTGCACAGAGCTGCAGGTGCTGCACATCTGTCTGGTGCTAAACTTTTGGAGAACCCCCATGTAATTGACTACAAGTTGTATTCTGTCAAATGCAACATATTTCACTTCAGTAAAGGAGTGGCTAAATAACTTATTTGTGGCCTGTGATATGCACAAGGTCAAACTGGGATTGTCTGCTGGTTCTTTCTGACCTTGAATTGTATTAATTGGTATATTGTAGATGGCCCCACCCCAAACACAAGTTCTGGAGAACTTGGGTGTTACCTGGTGTAGTTATCAGCTTGTATTGCAGTTATTGGCCTCCTTTTATCAGGAGAAGGGAGGAGGAGTAAGGGGTGAAGGTCCAGGAGCAAACTAGAATTGAAGGAGTTACTGAGGAGTGGCATCAGAGACGAGTGCACACTTGGCCATGACAGTCTGATCTCTGCACAAAACCAAAGGCTTCTTGGTTAATACCATTTGACCTGACTGGAATGGTCTTCCATGCTTTTCTAGACCCCTGGGGAAGGCTTCCTTGAAGGGGGGGGCTACTAGAATGCTTCCATCTGTGCCTTAGATCTTGGTGTCGTGTATGCATTTGATTAATCATAAGTCATTCGTTGTTCCCCCTAAAATGATGCTCTGTGGAAAATTCCGCGAATGGAGGAAGTGGGGCTTCCCTGGCTTTTTAGAGGATTTTATCTGTGTGGCATTACTGTGACCCTTTCAGACTGAGGTTGTGAGTAACTGTGCCTATGTATGGAAAAAAATTACATCTTTCCTGCTGAATCCACTGCCGTGTGCAGGAGCACCTGTGCACACATGGACATAACCTCTGCTCTGACAAACCCAGGAAACAGGCAAGGGCTTAAACCTCTAAATCTGAAATGGCTTGAAAAGACAAAGGGCTGTCAAATGTATTGAAAAACTGCATCCCTTTGTATCTTCAGGTTTTTTTACATTCCTTTGTGAGTGTGTGTGTTTGTGTTCACATGTGGTAGAAGTGACAGGGACAGGTATATTTAGTTTTGTTTGCTTTTAAAGCCCAAAACTCCTGAAAAGCAGTTTGAGAACAGGAAAGGGAAGCTCACTGCAGAAATGTTCAGTAAGATAATGCTTTTGTAGTACAAATTATTTGAAGGCTATTTCACTTTCTCAGTTTCTGGAGTAGATCATTTTTGATGCTGCCAGCTAGAAGGTACTGCTGAAAATAGAATGGGTTTTTCACTGTTCTCATCTTTTCCTTTTTTTTTTTTTTTTTTTTTTTTTGGTTCCTTTCCACCTTTATTGCATGGAAAACCACCAAAAATGAAAAGGCTGATGACATCCAGTTTAGGTTCTTTAGGGATTCAGTCACACCAGTCTGGAGGACTATGGACAATTGTTGATAACTTTTAGGAGTTTTTTTAATTAGGTGAGACATCAGGAGTTTTTCTGTTACTCCCTAATTTATGCACTTGAGTTTCAGAGGAGATTATTTGTTTTGGCTTTTTTTCTTTTATAGGACCCCAATATTTTTCCTACAACATCAGTTAAAGCTCTAGTTTTCTTTTGTTTCATTCTTGGCTGGATTTTCTGCTCATTTACTGTATTAGAGCAGAAGTGGTAGAACCAAATTGTAGATTTAGCTGTAAAACTTGAGTTCTTCAGTTGCAATTACAGTAACTTCAGTTACAGTGAAACACACCTTAGGTATATAATGGAATTAATTTCTAACCATTCTGACCTTTTATATCTGAACTTTTCCAACATGAATAAGGTTTTCAGTCAAAAGATATCAATGTTATGAGCAAGCCTTTTATCAATACAGTAAATAAATAGATCATTTTCTTCTTCTAACCTTGTATTTAAATGTGTTTTAAGTGAATGGAATTCATTCTTGTTAAGAAAAAAAGGAAAAAAAAAAAAAGCTTGAAGGTATGAGGACTTCAGGTTGTGCTCTTGCTTTGCTTAGGTTTCCTGTTCTGTTGCATGACAACTTCTGTTGTGCTGTTGATATGTAGCACTTTTCAGTAGGTCTGTTAAATTGTGCAATGCATTTTTTTATATTTACAACCAAAACAATAAAGGATATTTTTTGGAAGAAACTGGTTGTAATGCCTTTGTTTTCTAACTGGAAGTGGGGAAATGGTAAGTAGAATTGTTCCTGGACCAGGGCCAGCGCCTGGCATCATTTTTGCAGCTCTGAAAGGTGACAGGAGCTCATTTCCCTATGAATGGTGCTGGGGTTACCTTTGGATCTGTGTGTTTGGCACTCCCAGAGCAGGGCTTGTATCCTCTATGGAGCTGCTGCACAACAGTGAGAGTGAGCTCGTTTGATGAAACTAAGCATAAAAGGTTTTTTTTCATCTCTGCACTTCCTTGTAACAGACAGTAATTCCCAAGTAGCCCTCGTATTTCTCTGAGACAGGTAAAGTTAATTAAGCCTGTAGGTGCTGCACCAATGCCTTGAGCCCTGATAGTCTTATTTTCTTGCAGGCTTGGATTTGAGTCTGACACACTGCCTGGAGAGTGGATACTCTGCAGAGCAGCACTGAGATTGGATAGCACGGTATTCCCATGGAATTGATGTCAGTGTTAGGCACTGAGCTGCGTAAGCCCATTTAAGAAATGAAATTAATAAATCTGCCTTTAATGACTGATTTTTGTTTTTCCCTGGTAGGACACTCCAGCTCTTTGTGCTTCAGTTGTCACCTCCCTGGCATTTTGGATTTTCTTGCCTAGTGGAAGCAGCGTTGAGGCTCTAGTTGAAGTGAAAGGTAATAGAAGAGTGAAAAGAAGGATTTTATTTTAAAATCACCGCGCAAGAGTTTGTGCTGGTTGATCTTATCCTTGTGATTGGTGCCTTTAACTTGGTATTTCTGATGAGACCTTCTGATGAGTCAGGCCTGCGGTTCCAGGAGGTACAGCATTTAATTTTTCAGAAATCGCAAGCTTGATCTCACATAAAGCATTTTGGTGGGAGTGGAGAGCAGTGCTGTTTCAACAGTGATAAACCAACTCTTCAGCCTGCCTTCACTCTTGACCGAGCACTACAAATGCCGGAGTTACTGCAGCGATGCTATCGAAGCTCTCTGGGAGGAAGCTGTGGCTGCAGAGCACTGTTTCTGTACTACTGATTTAATGGTGATTTCAGAGAGGCTGCTGTAACTTCAGCTGAGGTGCCAAAAGAGTTTGTGAAGTGGCTTCTTTTTGCGGCTGGTTCTGCTGATCCTTGAACACTGCCAAAAATGGACCTACACTTGCTCTGTGGAAATGATGCCAATTGAAATCACTGCTATAAGGGAATTGGCCCTTCAGTGGGCAGACAGCTCAGGGCTCTCTTTATATCTAAAAGAATGGGATGGAATGCTCACTAGATTTTTATTTACTTTAACCTGTATTTGCCCTCAGGAGCTCATCTCTGCATGTTCTCATCCCTGAGGACTTTCTCTAGGAGGTGGGCAGGCGATGAATGGCTGTTTGGGTGTTGGGGAAGTTCCCTGTGTGCAAACACAGAAGAGCCCCTGTTGTCATCCAGAGAGATGTTTAACATGTTCCTGTGTCAGAACAAGGTGTCTATGTCACACAGCCAATGTGTTTCCACCACCAAATGGAAACAAACCCACAAAAGATGAGACTCATCCATCCCCGAGTCCTGCTGCTGCCCTTCTGACACTCCTTACAGAGCCCATCTGTGGCTCCTCCATCCAAACGGTTCGTTCCTCATAGACCTTGAAAGCTTTGTTTGCAACCAGGATGAATGGGGAGCTGCTTGTCAGGAGATCTTTGCTGGTGACCAAGTCATGATCACAGCAGAGCTGCCCCGTGTGGCACAGGTGTACCCCCCAACCTGCAGCCCTCCAGGGCTGGGGAGGATTTCTCTGAGCCCTGGTGACCCTGCACCAGGAAGGCCACAGGGCTGCGGGTGCTCTCTCACTGCTCTGTCTGAGGCTGGCACCTTTTCCTCTGGGCAGTTACTGGTCTGAGTCTTCCCCGCTGGGGAAGAACCGCTCTTCTTTTTCAGGTAGCTCTTCCCGTGATGTGAGTTGGGGCAGACCATCTGACTCACTTTGATACCTTGTTTGCGCTGCTGAGAAAACACTTCCCTTTCTAAGGAAAACACTTTGGTTGAGCTATTTATACATTTAGAAGGTGAAACAAAAGATGTGCAGGGGAGAGGAAACCACAGGGAGTGGCCCTGTATAATCCTCTGGTTCAGCAAGGCTTAAGTGGTTTGTGTCAGTCATTGGCAGTGGTGATGTTTAAGCCCTCGGGCTGTGACTGTTTTCCTGCTCAGAGTGGTTTGCTGACCCCACCTCAAAGGTCAGGCAGGTGTTGCTTCAGTCTTGGGCATAAGGACTTCCCCAGGCAGTGGTTTTTTTTCTCCCAACCATTCTTCTTTTTCTATTAAAAATGAAGGATATGAGGTTGGAATTTTACCTTCTGCGTGCCACCACTATGTGACATCTCCACAGCTGTGTCTGAAATGGAGCCCATTTGGGAGGAATTCTTCCCCTGGCTCCAGCAAGGAGCTTGGCCCCTCTGTTCCTTTTGGGAAGCTTGAGTGCTTTTCTAGGATCTCCCCTCAGACTTTTGGGGAACTGGCAGTATTTGATATCAGTTGATATCAAACCCACTTTTCCTGGAGAAGTGAGCAGAACAGGGCCAGTGCAAAATATATTGTAAAAAAGAATTAGTAAAAAGAGACTCCAGCAATATTTGTTTTATTTAATATTTTAATTAAATTCCAGTTTCCATCCAAAGGTAACAATGGGAAATGAGTAAAACCATTTATCTACTAAGTAGCAAATACATCCCTTTCAGTATTAAAATATGAATAAATATATATATAAACTAAATATATGCTTAAATAGATTCACAAAAATAGATATGTTGTATAAATTCATAAATAAAATTCACTGCTAGAGAGAGAAGTACAAAATTACCCTGCTGACAATCAACTTTTCTTTTGAAAAATAACTGCAAGATAAAAATATAAATAACATTAAAATTACTGAAATTACACTTTCCTGTTTGCTTATATATGCCAGGGTTGGTTAATTTAATTACTTTGACTCACGTTAGTCCATCCTTATTATATGCTGTTGCAAAAAAGACAGTATAAATAGTTTCATAATAAATGCAATCAATAATTTAACACATTCATCCTTTAAATATTAAATTAAACTAGATTATATTCTCTATTATAGAGAATAAAGAGTACATTATCATTGCTGATCCTCGCATCAAACTGATCCCATAACCCCTGACAAGTCACATTTAACCAGCATCTTAAAGTTATTTTTTTCATCCTGGCATATCAAGCTGCCTCTTCGGAGTGCAGTTTTACTGCCTTTCGCATGATGTCTTCATACCTCTTCAAAACCCACCAGATGTAGGTCATTTTGTCTGCCAGGCCCAGAGTCGGGCCCTGGGGTGGGTCCTGGACCTTGCAGGTGTAAAAGGCGGCACCTTGGGCCAGCGTCGTGTCCAGCTGGTTGAGGTTGGCCTTGACAATGTGTTCAGAGCTGTCTTTGCAGATGGTTTCTATGTCGCTTTTCAGGGTTTTCAGAATGTTTTGGATGTGGTGCAAAACACAGCAATTTGCATGGAAGGCTGGACAGTCGGTTATTCTCTCCACCGCCATGTCTTTGGCTTTGGACTTAATCGTCCAGGGCTCAGGATGGAACGTTTGATTGATACACTTTTGCTGTGGGGAAGGAAGAGGAGAGGGAAATTGTTACTCCTTTGGTTTCCCTTTCTCATTTGTGTACCCATTTGTGGGGTTTTTGGTCGTGGTTCAATCGCTGTATTAACACCTCCACCCCTTTGATCGAGCAGGTATTGCACAGTGTGTGCAGTTCTTTTCCCCATGCCCTGCTTGCCTTGGTTCTCAGCTTTTCTAAATCTCGGGTTCTGTTCTTTGCAGTAGGGGCAAAATTTACCTATGCCAGAGATCTGGTTTGGCCTGAGGGTATTTTCATCTGTTTCGGCAGAGATTGTTTGAATTTCAAGAATGAATTCAGAGGAAATGTCAATGTTGATTTGTATCAACATAGTTGATTTTTATCAGCGTTCTTGGGAACACAACCCCAGGAGCTGAACTTTGAGGCACTGACACCTGGTTCAGTGAATGATTTACCATCTCCAAGGAAAGGATGAGTGAGCAGGATTTTTGGCAGAAGTGCTCAAGCACTAGGGTCAGAATAAAGGGTAAAGCAATTCTTGCCATGTTTCCAGTGATCTGACTAAATTCCTGCAAGAAGATGCCCAATGGGACTCAGACTGAGAAGTAACACTGGGAATCAGGAAGATCCTAGCTGGCAATGAGCTGAGGCAAAATCACCCAAGCTTTCTGCAGCTGCCCTTACTCCAACTCTGCCCTGAAATAACGCAATGTAAATGCTTTCCTTCTTGCATGGAATACAGAGAAGAGCTTACTTCAGGTTCCTAACCAAATACTTCTTTTCTGATGGTTTTTCTAGTGTTTTATAATAATTCAAGAGATTTCTCCACAGACACCAACACAGCACATGGAAAATGGTGCACTTACATAGAATTCAAACAAGTCGTGCGCGTCGTTTTCTATTGCTGCTGACATGGACTGTATGTCGGTAGTGAAACGCTTCTGCCTGTGTCCTGTAGTCAGTTTGCTTTCTGATGTCTCTGTCGGTGCCAAGGAGCCCAAAGGAACCAGTAAACAGAAGAGGAAGATTGCAAACCTGTTGATCTCTGCATTCAGGTGGAGAGAGGAAACCAAGAGGAAAGAAAGAATACAATGATTAGTCTCAGTCTTCTGCACAGTTTTTGCAAATCTTTAGTTTTGTGCAGCGTGATACATTTTTAAAGCATACAGGCTTGAAGTGGCTGAGCTGAAGATGAACATCAACCAGGGCAACCTTACAACCTGTAGCAAGGTGAGTTATACCCACCTGCTCTGCCTTCCATGGTGAGCTGAGACAGCAGTGGCTTGGCTGGGAGCTGGCGTTGGAGCTGGTTCTGGAGCTTCTGCCTGCCTGGAGTGCTGTGGATGGGACCAGCCAAGGCTGCATTTAAGTGCTGTGGAGTCCTGCGTCACAGTATTTTTTTTTCTTTTTTTTTTTTTTGCCAGTGATCATTTGGGGCTTTTTTTTGACGATTACATCGGATGCGCCTTCCCTGATTGTGATCTAGGTGCAGTTTCAAACTGACATAGAGGGTGTCCTGTGTCATCTCTTTGACTAGGAGCTTGGGATACTTGGCTTGGCCATTCCATTTAAATCCTTGGGCTCTCCAAAATGTGGGGTTTAGAACATAAACTTTCATTTTATTTATAAAGGTGGTTGGGAGCACATTATTGCTGCCCAAAGCCATTGCTTCTCCTGCAGAGTCAGAGTAAGAGTGGGCCAACGCAGGGAGTAAAAAAGGTTTGTGTGCAAGGTAGGTCAGGCCTCCAGTTCCATGTATAAATCCTTTTGCTGGATGCCTGTAAGACCCTGTTCCCAAGGGATGCTCAGGATCCCCCCCCTCCCCATCTATGCTGCCCATCTCTCCAACTCCCCTGAGGCTGTTTTCTGCTTCCAGTTACCAAGTGCAGGAAATTCTCATACACAGCAAAACAGAGAATAATTATCCCTAGGATTTACAAGTATGAGGCTGTGATCAGAAGAGCAGAACTCCTGATGGCTTAGGACAGAAACGAGAGCAGAGGAAACCCCTCTGGAAATACCTTTGTGACACATACACACTTGTTCTTCCCACCTCTGCAGTTACGGATGTGCCTGGAGGGTAGTCATAGCTCAAAGATGAGTGTGTGTCAAGTCACCAGAAAAACTTCAGGGATTGATATATTGCTGTCAAAATAATCAGTTCTGGCTGTCATGTGAAATAACCCTCTTTGAAAATAAAAAGCTTGGTGTGTGAATGAACTCCTCTGGGCCTGGTTCAAGGACTGTTCTCAGGACTGAACTGATTCCCAAGGCTTGAAATGGGAATGGATGTTTTTCCTGTAAGGTGGTTGCACCGGGATCCCACCAGGCTGTAACTTCAGCCCTCAAGTGTTTGCTTGAAGCCACAATAACAGAGCTTCACAAAGTGAAAGTGGTTCTGCCATGGGCTGTGAGGGAGCCAAGCAGAGGGAAGCAGCCATCCCAACAGGAAGTCTTTCTTCTTGCACAACCCTTGTTCCCAGGTGCTAAATAATGCCAAGGAAGAGATGAGTTACCATGGCCTAGGGAAAGGGCAGTTCTGACAGACACTTCTTTTATTTGAGGGTTTTATTATTTAGGGGGGAAATGGAGACAAAGAGAAAGAAATGTTTCTTTGTGTGTGGCATTCTTTAGGAGCGTTCCTACAAAGGCAGTGGTGGGTACCGATGGCTCCTTTCAGGCAGGAGGGTGATCTTGGAGGGTTTCTTGTTTGGAAGCACCAAACCTGCAGAGATGCAGTTGGTCAATGGCCCACAGGAGGATGTGTGGCAGGTACATAAAAGATGCCATTGGGCACTGCCAGCCCCCTTCCAGCTCTCCCAGCTGGGCACAGCCAGGGAGGACTGGGATCTGGTCCTCCTCCAAGAGCAGGAATATCTCTTTGTGCAGCACTGAAGGCAATGGGGCCCAGTTATTTTAAATAGTGATGCAAATAAAAGAAGCAGCATTTTTACAGTTTGGCTTTTCCACAAAACACAGTTCACCCACTGGTAATGCTCTTTTCTAAGACTTTCAGAACACTTTACTTCATTTTTCTCCTAAGGAAGCACTTTACCTGATTACTCCACTCCAGGACATGCCATTATCTCATAGCCTGTGCATGCTCTCCACATCCTTTCCGGTCTGTACAGGGCTGTGATAAGCTGCTGAGCTGATAAGGGAGCAGGTCAGCATCCGTCCTGTAAAACCCAACCTGAGAAGTTCAGCTTTCCACCACGTAACCATCAGACACCACAGTGCAACTGCAATTCATTTGGTGAAGCACACGATGCTCTGTCAGCTCTCTAAAGTGGAATTTGTAGCCATTGCCTCAACACCTATCGCTGGAAAAAGGAAATTAATCTCCGTGTGTGGAGACCTGACGCTGACCTGAGACACAGCTGTGGCTTTTGTTCCTAGAGCACACCTACTTTTTCCAAGTGTGGGAGCTGGTATTTTCAGCTGTGAGCTTGTTTTCTGATGGCCTTACATGGTTGTGTGGCAGTGCCCTCCACGTAAAGTGGAGAGCTGGGCTTTCAGAGCTGACTGAGACCCTGACTGCTTCCTCCCTGAAACCTGAGTGACACTCAGGACATAGATAAGGAAAATGGCAAATTCCATGCCACAGTTCCCCGGCCAGGGAAGAATGCTGATGCTGCACCCTGCAAGTGCAGCATGAGGCCCCCTGCTCTTTCCCTGATGGGGAGCAGCCCCCAGAACCCAGGGGGAGACCCAGAAAACCAGGGATTTATTCCCAGCCCGGCGAGCTTGGTGCTGTCCCAGACTTGCTCCACGCTCTGCTTGGAGAGTTTGGTTCCACGGCAATCGCGTCAGCACCATCTCCTAGCGACAGGGACGCGAGCCACTGAGCCAGGGGATTCCCTGCCAGGCCGGGGCTGGATGGCAGCACCTGGCAGCGTCTCGGCGGCTTTTCAGGAGTACCTGCGGCACCTGAGGCTGCAGGACTTCCCCTGCGGCCTCGGCAGCTGGGTAAGGGTCTGGGGGGGCACAGCCGTGGGACATGGCACGGGGCTGCCACTGCCTCTCCTCTCTCCCTGTCCGCAGAACAAATCCTGCCTCAATGCCCGCAGGAGCCCCCGGGCAGAGCCAGCGGGGCTGGAGGAGGCAATGCCACCGGGAGAGGAGACGCCCGAGGCGCTGCTGGAGCTGCTGAGAGACCAGCACAGCCCCTGGGCACTGCCCCCCGACTGCAGCCCCCAGGACCGGCTCCTGCGGGAAGTGGCCGTGCTGGCACCTGAGCTCCTCCACAGCTCCAGAGTCTTCCAGGTTGTCAAGTCCCTGCGGATACTCGACAAGGGAGTAAGTGCAGCTACTAGTGCCCATAAAGTAGGCCAGGAAACCGTGTCTTCCTGCTCTGTGGGAAAACATCCTGGAAAAAGGATATCTTCCCCTCCCAGGGTCTTCCCAGGTGTTGCAGCTGGAGTAGAGCTTCTCTCCACAGCCTCCCCAGGACGTTGTGCTAATCCGTGTCACACGGATGTCACGTGGATCAGCACGTGTCCATGTCACCCTGGCCACGAGGTGCCTCAGGGACACGTTGGCCAAACCCTGCTCTTTGCAGGTGCAGGAGGTGGATAAGGGTCTGCTGCAGTTCCAGCAGCTGGAGGAGCTCATCCTCAGTGCCAACCACATCAGCAGAGTAACCTCGGCCCACCTGCCCCAGACTCTGAAGGTGAGGAGCAGGGCCTTGCGCAGGATGGGGCAGGAATTCCCATCTGGGAAAACAGTGAAAGCCAAACAGTTCGAGGGGGTGCCAGGAACAGCTCATTGCAGAGGTGTTTGTTGTTTCTTCTGTCCCGGGCAGGTCCTGGAGCTCTGCTGCAATGCTGTGGGTGATCTGCAGGACCTGTGTGCTCGGCCACCCCCAGAGCTCCAGCACTTGGGGCTGGGGTACAACCGGCTGTGCGGCCCTTCCCAGGAAAAGCACCTCAGTGTGGATTTCTGGTAATGCTACAGGCTGAACTTGGGCTCCTGAAAGGGAAATGGGCAGATGTGAACAGGTGACCTCAAGCCACTGAGGTGGCCATTGTTGGGAAATCACAGCCCTTCAGAAGGGTTGTTTCTTTGCTCTACGTCCACTCTCTGTGCAGTCTGTCTCTGCTGTCTTCTGTCTCATGCTCAGAGGCTGTCTTGGTCCTTGGCAAGGTGTGGAATGGGGAGATCACCAGGGGAACTGCCTTGACACCCTGCCGACCACAGTTCCCATTTCCGTGGGCAGCTTCCTTTTTCCATGCCCTTCCTAAAGCCCCTGCTGGAAGTCTGGAAGGATCTGAAGTGTAGACTGCGTCACCAAATGGTGCAGTGGGGTCATCAATGGATCCTAAGGGAAATGTTTTTGTGTTGTGGGGCAGACTGGCAATGGACCGTATGGCTCAGGAGTTTGGAATTGGCCTCCAGATTGGATTTCTCAGTTCAACCCAGTTTGTGCTGAGGAAACACGATTTTTGTTTCTGGTTTTGCCACAGGGCAGTAGCTCTCTATCCTCGTACGGGTGCTGGCTGCCTTACTTCCTTTCCTGGCTTCTCTCCTTAGGCCAAACCTTGTCTCCCTTGACCTGAGCTTTAACAGCCTCACGGACCTGCTGGGGCTGGTCTCCCAGCTGTCCACTCTGCAGAACCTCCGCATCCTGGTGCTCCAAGGGAACCCCCTGGCTCTCATCTCCACTTACAGAGGCTTCCTTGTGGACAGCCTGCCCAAGCTGTCCATCCTCGATGACATCCCCATATGGCCTGATGAGAGGCAGCAATTCCATGGTCTGGCAAGGCAGCCAGGTGAGCCCCCATCTTTGAGCCTGCCCGTGCTGACCCTGTGATTCAGGAGCAGGGTTTTCATTGTGGTTGAGCTCTGTAATTACAGTCGAGGTAGTTTCAGCCTTAGGCCCAAGAACAACCCATCCCAGTCCCAGCACTGCCTCAGTGTCCTGGCCTGCCTCAGCTTCACTTCCCAGACACCACCTGGTTTCAGATCATGTGTTTCCCTCTCGAGCCGTGGCGAGAGGAGCATCTGTACTGGGGAAGGTGCTCACATGGTGCTGCACTGTCTGCACACAGCAGTGCCACCTCCGTGGCACATCCCTGACTGGGATGAGAGCAGGAGGCTGGGGACACCCGGGATGGGAAGCCTCTCTTGATGGCCCCTGCTCAAAGAGTTTATGTGCTGGATGTGCTTCAAATGTTGAAGGAGCAGAGCAGCCAAGCCAGGAGGTGTTTGCATGGCTTTGGAGTGACCCCATGTGGCAGTAGTTTGTCACAGCGTTTGCACAGGGTGGCACCGAGGGATGCCGGGAGGTGGGACACGGCACCTGGAGGTTTCTGCTTGCTCTGTTCCTTCCTCTGGAGGGAATGTGCTGCAGCTTCATGGCAAGATGGTCTTCCTTTCAGAGCTGTTCAGGAGTGAAGCACGAGTGGTTGTGAGCATTGGGGAGATGAAGGGACTCCCTGATCCCAAAGCTGTTCAGCAGCTGAAGGTTGGCTCCGAGGGTCCAGTGATCACCTACAGCTACTGTGTGACCTACGAGTTTGCAGAGGGAGAGGAGCTCGAGGACAGGGGCAGCCCTGAGGTTGGTGTTTGACTGTGCCCCTGGAAACAACCAGCATGGCAGGCCACAGCAGGGGGAACTGCATCTCCAGGCTATGGGGTGACGGACCTGGCATGGGCAGCAGCAGTGCTGGGGACAGAACTCCCATGTGGCTGCATCCAGCAGGACAAGCCCCAGCTGCCCACATTCCACATCCCTCTTGGGGAACCCAGAGTTCTGCACGTGGGAGTGCACTCACAGCCGCCCTTCTGCTGCCTGGAAGACCCTTTCCCTGGCACTGATGTCCCTTCTTCCCATGAGGGTGGGCTGGGGAATAGGATTTTGGGGGGAGATCTGTCTCTGTAACAAAAATTCACCAGGGTTCCACGGTGGCCACGGATGTGGACAGCTCTGCTCAGGATACAGGAGAAGCAAAGAGCCATCAGGAGCGTGCAGCCACAGAGGAGCCCAAGGCCCACTCTGGTAACGAGGAATTATAGATCCTCTGTCCCATCTCTCAGGGCAGGTTTATAGTTCTTCCTGGGATGTGGTGGCATCAGGATGTCCCTCACAGTGTCAGCTGAGCTGTTCCTGGGACTAATGGATAATGACCTAGCACTAGCTGTGTCCTGAGGAAAGAGAGGTTTCCTCTTCTGTGTCCCTACACAGCAAAGGTGTTTGCCACCCCTGGACAGCCCTGGGCAGACACCATTGACTGCAGCTACAGGAAGGAGCACGTTGCCAAGGACTTGGTGGGGCTGAAGTCCTACCTGGAGGCCGGAACGATTGTCTCGGTTGTGGAGGAGAAGGTGATTTTTTGGCAGAGCTGGATGAAGGGGGAAGAGCTGCTGAGAGGCCCAGCCAGGGGCATCACGTTCCCTCTGGGTTGCAGGCTAGGATGGCAGTGACCCTGAGCCAGCTCCTCTCCGGGCAGGTGCTCTCATGGCCTGTGGATGCTGATGCAGAAGAAAACGCTGCCACAAATGAGAAGGAAGCACAGGAGCTGAAGAAGGACAGTGCAAAGGTAGGGTGCTGGGAGAGAATAATGACCAAATTACATCTGAGTTGCAAAAACAGTGATGGGAGAACAAGGATTCTTCTCCTGGATCAGTTTGGTGTGTCAGAGGGTCACCCCCAAAACCAGACCTCTCCCAGAGTCCCTCCTTGCTATGGGGAGAAGGCAGCAGCTGTTGACACATACCTTGGCCAAGATGCAGTGGTGGGCAAAGGGCTGGGTTGGGGTTGCTTCTCCCTGATAAAGGGACCCCAACCCTCTGCTGAGACCTGTCCCCGTATCCAATGACAAGCAGAAAAGGAAGAAGAAGCCATGTGAATTACGCAGTGACCCTCCCATTCGGAGCACTCTGGGCACTAGGAGGGTGACCTTGAAGAGCCTGCTGGCCACCGAGGACCTGGTGGCAACTGTGTGTGAGTTTGTGATCCTGATCCCTGAGAAACCACCGGAACCTCCAGTTGTGGAGGAGAAGGTAAGGAGCGTGTCCCAGGGCAGGGCTGCACGCCGGGCTTCAGTATAACCACCATCCATCGCTGCTGGTGTGGTTATTTAAGGCTGATGTTCGTGAGCAGTACTGCTACTTTTTCTGGGCCTAGGAAAATAGATGAGTTTATTTTTCCATTCAAGAATGTGAAAGCAGCCACTCGTGCTTCCTCTGGTGCTCTCTCTCTCAGCATGGCAGCACATACCAGCTGTACCAGCTTTCTCTTTCCTGGATTCTCTTCTCTGAGCAGCCACTCTGCTGTGGTCCTGCTCTCCCTCACCTGTTTCCTCTACTCCTTAAATCCTGGTGACAGCACCCAGATGGTGACAGCTGTCACAGGGCTGAATGAGGGCAGTGAGTTTCAACACAGCCTTTCTGTGGAAACAGCTCTCTCCACAGGAGGTGAAAAAAGGCAAAGAGAAGAGCAAAAGACCCAAAGCAGAGAAAGGAGCTCAGGCCAGACAGAAAACTGCGGCGTCTCCCAAAGGTGACAGAGGCTGGAGCTGGCAGGGCAGAGGGTGGTGTGTGTGTGAGAGAGAGCAAACAGGAGCAGGGCCTGGCCACCCTGCCAGCTCCATGGGCAGGGACTTACTCACATCCTGAGCCTCGGGGCTGTGAATACAGACATTGACTGCGGGGCTGTCAGGATAGACAGCCTGGAGACCGAGTGAGTCGGTGTCTGCACAAGCACCGAGGGTGGGCTCCCAGCTGCCCTGGGAGACACACACCTACGGCACCCCGTGCCAGGGGAGAAGGGAAAAGTAGATTTTTGGGTGAGAAAAGTGCTGCCCACTGTGTCGGCTGCCAAATGTGGGCAGTGGCGTGGGCGGGCAGCTGGGGGAGAGCTGCCCAGGATGGATAATGAGTTCCTCATCTATTGCCAACTCGCACCTCAAACCACTTTGCAGAGGGGATTATTGTTCTCTTCGGTTTGGAGATGAAATGCACAGAGAGCCCCAGGTGCCCCAGCCAGCTCATGGCAGGGCTGGGAACAGATCCTGGTCTGCTGTCACCCATGAAGGGACCACCCCGACCCCGCCGGGTGTGTCCCCTACCTCCCTAGTGCGGAGCTCAGCCAGCAGCGTTGCTCAATCTGCCAGAGACAAACCTCACCCTGCCTCTTGCAGGTTATTTTTCCAGCAGTCTTGGTTTTGACTCCAAAAATAGCAGTGCCAGCACATCGGAGGGGTAATGCAAGAGGAGGAAGTGGGAGAGGGAAGGGATGGCCAAGCAACGCTGAAAAGCTGCTCGTGGGTCAAGGAGGGCATGGAGAGGGCCAGGCCTCCCAGCACCACTCAGAGCTACCAAAGGAGCCTTGTTTTCCTGCTCTAGCATGAGATTTAAGAGTGCAATTAACCCACAGAGCTCCAGGCTGCTTTCCTGTGCCCAGTCACCCACAGCAAGGTCCCCATCTTTGGGGAGGCTCTCAGAGCTCGGCTGTGTCTGCATTCAAGGAAGCCTGTGGCCTCTCCCAGTGACCAGAAAAGAAGAAAATTCCCTGAATTGCTGTTCCCTACAAGAAGATGTGTATTTGCAATCTAAACTCAGCCCATTGCTGAAGCAGGCAGTTGCTGTCAAACAGCTCAACTTCAGCAGTGGTTGTTTCTTCCTTCCTTTCCACTCTGGTGTGTGGTCAGTGCATGCAGGAGGTTTCCTTCAGCTTGAACGAGGGTAAAGGTGCTGTTGTGTGCACAGAAATGCTGCTGCTGCAGGAAACTCAGAGTAATTAGAGATTCGTGCTTCATTTGGTGTCCCCATGTGCCTGTGAAGGTGGGGGCTGGCTTGGCCGCACCATGAGGCCACTGAGTGCATATTTCAAAGTGTGAGTGCAAAATTCACAGTGCCTAAAGATGAGCTGCCCCACAGCTCGCTACACCCTGTGTCCCTTGGCTGTGACTCACAGGAACACCACAATTGTGGCTTTTGGGGGTGCTGCTCGAGCCCTGCTGAGTGCAGTGTCTGCACATCCTGCCTGCCCTGAGAGTCACCAGCTGCTCCAGGGCCTTTGGACATTTGCTCATCAGCTGGGGACCACGCACCTCCTTGGAGCTGTGACAGTGGCCATGCCCTGGGGGACAGGGGATGGCTCCCAGCCGTGTGTCCAGCGAGGCTGTGCAGGGACCGGCACTCTCACAGCCGAGAGCTGAGGCTGATTTGCATCCCTCAGTCAGCAAATGCGCACAAATAATAAGTCCTCTCAGAGGAACTGGGATCGCTTCCAGACAGCTCAAAGAGGAAAGGCAGCGAGCTTTGTCACAAGTGAACCATTTGCCCAGACATTGAAGGATGTCTTCAGAAGTAGTCTCACGTAGGTCTCATTTTACCCCACACTTGATTTTCCAGGATCCCTGAAATAATTTATTTCTGCATTTTTCTTTTGCCCTAGGGCAATTTCACAACAAAAAGCAAGGTTGCCCCCAGGTCAATTGCCAGCCTAAAGATGCTTTTTGGGCTTGTTATCCAAAGTCATATTCAAATAGATTTCCCTCGAGACCCAGTCAGTGCTGACACCCTTGCACACTGCTGCTTTTAGGATGATTTACTCTCTCTAGACAGTGACAAATGTACTTCACTTCTTTCCACAGGAAAAGGAAAAAACAAAGACACTGCTGAAGTGGAGGAGGGTCAAGAACTCCAGCCCGTGCTGCTGACGGTTCAGTTCCAGATGCAGCTGCTTCGATGGCCCTTAGCAGACAACACCCAGAGCCAGGAGTACGTGGCCATGGCAGTGGGGAAGACTCAGTGATGTGTCCGTAGCAGAAGCGTGAGTCTAAATAAACCGCACGGGAACGCTGCGTGGAGCCTGATTTAGCCGAATCGCCAGAACTGGGAGATACCCCGGGGCTCCTGGTGGTCTGGGGCTGGTGTTGAGCTTCTGCAGGAGCGGGAGCGGGCAGGGGGTGTTGGGTGGGTGGGCCGTGCCCGGGGCACGGTGCCCGGG
>VXBT01005717.1:1155085-1176836 GCA_013400235.1 Oriolus oriolus | reverse complement strand
CCGCGTCCCACGTGGGAGGGAACGGCTCGTCTTCATCTGCCCGCCCGGGGCCGGTCCTGCGCCGGAGGCTGCCATGTATCCCAGGATTAAAAGCCTCGCGCTTTACACCTTCTCAATCACGCTGCTGGCCTGGGTGTTTTACATGAAGAAGGAGGCGAAGTTGGCAGCATCGTCAGCAGAGCAGAAAGTGGATGTAGCGGATCACAGACTGCAGCCTTTGGTTCCGGACAGCGCTGAGCACAGCAAGTGTTTGCCGAACTTGACCGTTGCCAATTCTTCTCTCACCCTCCCGGAGCCTCACCGCGTGTTCTTAACCTACAAGCACTGCAGGAACTTCTCGGTCTTGCTGAGACCTTCTAGGTGTAGCAAAGAGATGTTCCTCCTGCTGGCCATCAAGTCTTCCCCCATCAACGTGGAGCGGCGCGTCGCCATTAGGAACACGTGGGGGAAGGAGGTCTCCATCGGGGGCAGGCACATCAGGCTGGTGTTCCTCCTAGGGCGCTCCGAGGCCAAAATCCAGGTGCAGCCCCTGCACCAGCTGCTGGCTTACGAGAGCCAGGAGTTTGATGACATCTTGCAGTGGGATTTTGTTGACGACTTTTTCAACCTGACCCTCAAGGAGCTGCATTTCCTCCGCTGGTTCACGGAGGACTGCCTGCACGCCAGGTTCGTGCTGAAGGGTGACGATGATGTGTTTGTCAACACTTACAACATTGTTGAGTTCCTCCAGGAGCTGGACCCTGAACAGGATCTCTTTGTTGGGGACGTGATTGCCAATGCCCGGCCCATCAGGAATACCAAGGTCAAATACTTTATTCCAGAGCCCATGTATGGAGCCACCTTCTATCCTCTCTATGCAGGAGGAGGGGGCTATGTGATGTCTAGGCAGACAGTACGTCGCCTCCAGAGAACCGCAGAGGACATGGAGCTCTTCCCCATAGATGATGTGTTTGTAGGAATGTGTCTGGCAAAGATGTCGGTGACCCCAAAGAACCACGCTGGCTTTAAGACTTTCGGGATCCAGAGACCTTTCAATCCTTTTGATCCGTGCTTGTACAAAGAGCTGATGGTCGTGCACAGACTGAACCCAACGGAGATGTGGATCATGTGGACGCTGGTGAAGGATGACAGCATTAGGTGTGCGGTGTCAGTGACACACAGCTACAGGAGGGGCTGGAAAAGGAGCTACTGATGAGCCCAGCGGGATTGTGGCTGGTGACAGGGTACTTAAACTAAAAACCAGGTTGTGGTAGAAACGTGTTCGTTACTAACAGGCTGCACTGGAGCCGTCGGGGTTTGCTCTGCAGTGAGTGTTTTTCTGTTGGGGGTTACTTGAAGCAGTTGAATTGTCACGGGGTGGGGGTGTGGCTGCGTGAGACATGGCACAGGGGACTCAGCTCCTCCCAGCCGGATTGTGCCAGGGGAAGTCACAAGTGGCACCTGCGCTGCTGTCTGACTGACCACCAGCCAAAGTCAGTCTCATGTGGGGCAGCCAGTGGTGACTAACGAGTGACAGAGCATTTGAAATTTACTTGAAAGGGTGGAAGCAAGGCCAGTATGTCCTGCTGGGTCTGCTGTCCCAGGGCAGCAACCCCACAGCTCCTACCAGACAGCAGGAGAAAGAGAGTGGAGTGGGAATGAAAAAGCTTCAAAAATAGATAGCCTTAACACAGCAATGATGATAACCTGAAGGATGGGGCTCTGCCTCCAGCCCTTTGGCTTTTACAGAAGCTCACTACAGGTTTACATGCACTGGAAACTTTTGCACAAACATGTTCTGATCTGGTTTGAGAGGAGCAACGTGTCTCGAATAATCATGGTGGTAGGAAGAGTGGCTGTAGCTTCCTGTGTTGCGTGGGAGGTGTTTGGTTTCTTCTTGTTGTTGTAATGTTGTGTATGAATAAAATAGTTTTGAAAAGTATTTTCATGGGAATATTCTTAGGTCTCCTGAAAGCTAAGAGCCCTAAAAGCCAGGGAAGGCTGAGATCTGGTGCTGGGTATTTGCATTAAAGAGGATAATGTTATGTGGAAATGGATACGTGCCACTTCCTCTTCTGCGAGCAGCTGCTGTTCTCTGCCCTGTCCAGACAAGATGTATTGACACAAAAGTGATTAATCTGAGTGTGCTGGGTTGCTAATTTGAGAAAAGATCAAATATAAAACTAAGCTTTGGTGGTACTTTTGTGAAGCTTATCAGTGTCAGGGTGTCTCGATGCTAGAGCAGAAGTTGTAGGTAAGCAGGAAGCAGCCTGGAAGCCTTAGGATAAAAAGCAAATGAGTAAAGAGGAAGTGTGTGATTAGAGAAACCAGAGCCCTTTGTGCTGTGCTGTTGTAATTGCTGTCTCTAGTGCCAGCTGCCCAGCATCCATCCCCCACCAGATGGGAGCTGGAGCTTTCAGAGGTGCCTGGGAAGTGCTGCCAGGAGGTTCTTGTGTGTCCTACAGACAGGGACACCCCAAGAGCAGGGGTGTGGGAGCTCTCAGGGCTGCACAGGCTGAGGGACTGCTGGCAGGATGTGCTCCCTTGGCCCTCTGGAGCACCCGGGGTAGCTCTGGCTGAGCCCCAGGGCTGACCCAGGCTCTTGGGGCAGAAGGTGCCACCTCACATGAGCTGTTTCTGTGCCAGGTGTGAGTAGAGGTTTGTCTCAAAGAACTGGTGGGTGTCCATCCTCAGTGTGGTGTTTTGCAAGCTGCTGCTGTGTTTTCTGCTGCAGCTCCAACAGGGATGAATTAACTGTAGCTGAGAAAGTGCCTGTGTGTAGTTTCAGGTGAGTTGGCTTTGTAAACAAGACCGAGTTGTCA
Organism: Oriolus oriolus; assembly: GCA_013400235.1. NCBI lineage: Eukaryota > Metazoa > Chordata > Aves > Passeriformes > Corvidae > Oriolus > Oriolus oriolus. The sequence continues at coordinate 1,174,035 of VXBT01005717.1, read as the reverse complement.
GCAGCAAACCCCAGGTTCTGGACACAATTTTCTGGGCACTGCTACTGGTCCTGGAGAGGAGACTGGACAGAGCGGGCACCGTGGTGCCCTGTGAGCTGCTGTGCCAGCACTTTCATGATCCACTCGATGATTCCCAATGCAAACTCAGGAGCACAGAGCATGATGTCATGTCTGTTGTGGGCTTAGGTGTATGGGCTAACCCCTCACTGGCAGCCCTCACTTCCTAACAAAGGTGAGGGACTCCTTTCTGCCCCATTTTGGAGGTGATGTGGAGCCCTTTGTGCTCCTCACCCCCACTTTGACTTGACTGGACTGACTGGCTGGTTCCAGTCATGTCAGGCTGGATGTGTCTGGGAACAGCTCTCGGGAAGGAAGCACAGGACGTGCAGTTAAACGAGAAGTGGGGTCACAGCAGGGCTGGGAGCAGGTCCTGAAAGGGGAAGAGGGACTTTCCTGGCTTTGCAGACTCCTGGCAGTGCCATGCAAACATCTGAGTGGAGTTATTGTGGCATCCTGAAAGGTACGCAACTTGTTTGTGCACTCGGGTCAGGGGCTTGGCAGATGTTCTTCAACTGCACAAAGGTACCAAATGAGAGCAGTTGTGGTTAGAGGTTGACTTGAGGGTGCATTTGGCTCCTGAGGGCGTGGCTGTGCCACCACTCAAGTAATCCTCTCATCACAGTGGTTTTTTCCCTAATGCTCCAGCCCAAAGCTGTGTTTGGCACAGCAGACACCGGCAGTTCCCTGAGAACTGAATTCCAGACTGTGCCATCCTCCTTGGATACAGCAGCACCCAGTGAGGAGCAAGGAAAGATGGTTTGTTAATTTTTTTTTACTACCTAATCTATAAATGAACAGTGCTGTGCACCTGAGATTGCATTTGTTCCAAAATGAGACACAATTTATGCTGCAGGTAAGAGAATTCCTGGTGAGGCACAACTCAATTTAGTAACAGCAACCTTGACACAGATGCAGTGCGTCAGATGCTAATTGGTGGTGAAAAACCTTTGATTAATGTGTGTTTTCTTACACAGCCTGGCAGATGGGGATTAACTGCTTCCAATCATCAGTGATAAAGTTCTAGTGGATGCTGTTCTACAAAGCAAATTTCACAACAGCTGTCAAGTTAGGAAATGAACACAGTGAAAGACACCTGTGGTTTAGAAACCTGCAGTGAAAACATTAAGCTTGCAAAAGAAATAATTAAGATCATTTCCTGAAACTTGCACTGGGAAGCATTCAAATATGTAAAACTCTTTTGCTCACTGCTTTGTAGAACAGCACACAGCAGCTGCCAAAACAATTCAGTTTATAACGACAGTATCTCGAAAATCAAACCTCCCCTCTGCTTCCTGGGGAACCCTCCCCAGAGGTGATTCTGGGTGAAATAAGTTGCTGTGCTGAACAAAAGTGCACCAAGAGGCTGGGTGACTCCATGGGAAATTCTCAGCTCCAGGGCAAACATTCCCCCTGATTGCAGCTCACCGTAATTTGGTGCAGTTGCCAACTCAGAAGTTAAAAAACTTTTAAATTCAGATAGAAAGCAGGGCCTAATCTGTTCCCCAAATGGACACACCCACTAAGAGCTGCTGTTGCACAGTTGAATAAAGGCATCTCTTCACAGACATCATTTACCTCACAGGTTAAAAACAAGAATTTAAATACACATCTTTGGCTGATCCCTAAGGAGCTCCCACAAACACACCAAGGGAGTAGCAGGACCCTCCACGAAGAGACACAATTAACACCAGGCCCTCCCTGATAACAGTCTTCACATTTGCATAGATAAACATTTAAATAAATGAATCCAAAAGTATTACAAACAAGATAAGTTACAAACAAAATTGAGGCCTTCCAAATACTTGATTTGTAAAGCAATCCTTTTTGGGGGAAAAAAATGGAATCACAGGCTTTGAAATTTCAGCAGTTTTACACTATCCCACGCTTAAGAGCTTGGGACTGTTCAATTTGTGATTGACCCTCAGACTTCAGTTCTGTTCAGTCCTCCCGAAGGTAAGGGTCATCACCTGGATCTGTATTTCCTAAAACACCCTTTGGCAATGAGGAGTCCTCTCCTTGGGCTTTTATGAGCTCCTCTGTCTGAGCTTCAGCTAGTTTGGTCTCTGCTTTCTGGGACAGCAGCCGCACCTCCTGCACCTGGGACTTCACCAGCTGGATGTGGCTGCGGGCTGTCACTGAAGCCTGGTCTGCACCTGGAGGGAAGGATTGACACATACAGGGTTACAGGAGCACTGGAAGCCAAGGAAATGGCTGGGATTATCTTCTGCTTTGCTGTGTTCTGGTGGCTCTTGGGCTGTATTAATGCTCCGTGTATTTACTCTTCATTTGCCTCAAACCATTTGTCTGCTTTGAGATTTCACTTCTCCCTTTTATTCTTCCATTCCAGTGGGATACAGCTGGAGTTGGATAGAAGTGATCACCTTGTGCCAGTGGGTTTGAGAGCTAAGCCCAGCCCAGGCCTCGTGTGCCAGAACCTTTCAGTCCTTGTCCCATCTGGCACCTACAGCAGTGGGAGTATCTGTGGCACTGCTGAGCTCCCACCATTCTCCTCCCATACTCCTACAGATTCTGGGTCTTTTCCAGGCACTTACAGAGTTAGGGTCTCTGTATATTCACTGCTTTCCCTCCCTTCTCCATTCCAGTAACTTTGCCCATTTACCATAAACCAGCCCATAACTCAACCTTGGAGCTCTCAAATTTCTCCACGGATGAAAGACCAAAATTAGTATCTTTTCTTTTTTAATATAACTGAATCCAGCTGGAAAGCCCTACTGGACTCACAGGCAGCCTTAGTTCTGTGGCTCCCAGGACTGTGTTTGAGCCTTGCATTTAAAAATAACTGAACTCCTCCTTCAAATGTTTTTGGCCATGGTTGGTCTTGACCTAAACCACATGTGAAGTTTCCAGGCCTACTTCTCAACGCATCTACAGACTCGTAGCTGAAAATAGGATGTATGTGCTCAGCACCTCTAAAAACCAGGCACCAGCTGTCACTTGTGATGTTAACTGAATGTACTTTGCATGTCTGAACTGTGTTGAGACAGGGAAAAGGGGCAGAGGCTCAGTGCTGCTGCTGCTTGTGCTCACCTGACTGATACGCGGCCTCTGCTGCCATCTCCGACAGCCGCAGCGCCGTCATCCAGCTGGATTCCAGTCTGAGGTATTCCTGCTGCTTGGTGGTCATCTAGGAGCAGGATGAAGAATTAACAAGGTGTAACAGACCTGAGAGCTCTCCTGAGCTGTGGAGAACGGGGTGAGCAGTGTTGGAGAGGCAGATGGTGAGGGAAGGGAGGTTTGTTTGCTTACATCCACCCTGGCTCCTATGACCACCTGCCAGACTGCATCCACCTCTTCTGAGTTCATTTTCCCAAGGAGATTTGAGTATTGCTTGTAGAGAGACACCAGGGTATAAACTGCCTGTGAAGGAATCATTTTGCACAGTTACCCTGACAACCTGTACAGCTCTGGCATTGTCTCAGTGTTACGTGGTGTTAATTAGCAAAATTACTCTTCATATACTTGATGTACTGACAAGGATGTAAACTGGAATGCAAATGCTTTACTCAAATTGGCACTTTATTTGCAAAATTAAAACTGTGTCGTCTTGTTTCAGACTTATGTATGGTTCACTCCATTCTTCTGATGGAACTCAGTTCATGGCCACAGAAAGGCAGAGAAGGGCAATAAAATGCCCAAGAACAGAGAACTCAGTACACAGATAATATAAAAAACTACTGTGAGTTTCTTCAGCCCCAGTTCTGAGTTCCAGGGTTGTCTTGCCTTAAGTAAAAAGAGGGACTTCTTACAAGTGCATGGGATGACAGGAAAGGGGAATGGATTCACACTGACAGAGGGCAGGGTTAGATGACATTAGTTAGGGGTGAGTTAGGGAACAATTCTTGGCTGTGAGGGAGGTGAGGCCCTGGCACAGGCTGCCCAGAGAAGCTGTGGCTGCCCCATCCCTGAAATTGTCCAAGGCCAGGTTGGAGCACCCTGGGATAGTGAAAGGCATCCCTGCTCATGGGAATGGATGAGCTTTAAGGTCCTTCCAACCCAAACCATTCTGGCACTGTCTAATTTTACTCCAAAAGCAACGGTTTAACAAAGCTAAAAGTAACTTCCACATTTGGCGTAGAAAAGTGACCCCACGGCTCCCGAGGGACCCGACATCTTCAACCCCCCACACCTCTTCGGTTAAATTAATTTTGCAAAAGCTCGTTTTGAGCGTGGTTTAAGAGCTGGTTTAGTTAAGGCCAGACCAGCTGGCACTGCCAGCAGTGGCTCGTGCCAGGCGTGTGACCCCTGGGCTCACCTTGGTGTACTCGGTGAGCGCCTCGATCAGCGCGTAGGTGGTCTGCGAGAGCAGCGTGGCCGTGCTGTCTGTCACCAGGGACACGGCTCTTCTGATCAGGGCATCGTTGCTGAGCGACCCCGAGCTCTGCTGCTGCAACACAAGACACCTGTGTGACCTTCCCATCGCCCTCCCCACGGATGCCAGGCAAACGCAAAGGTGAGGAAAAGCCCCGTCGCGAGGCTGCGCAGCCAAGCTCTCCCAGAGGATGCAATCCCAGGGGGAAAACCAGGCCAAACAGGTGGGTTTGGGCGTTAAAACTGTTGCAAGGAAGGGGTGCTGGGGGTACCTCCACGATGGGGACGGCGCACAGGGCCACCCCCAGCCCCACACCCTGGTGCCACCGTCCACTTGTGAGGCCTCGCTGCCGGACACTGGCCAGAACTGGGAAGCTGCGTCTGGAAAGGCAAGAGGCAAAGTTTAGCACCAGAAACATCCCCTGTGTGCAGTGGGAAATAGGGATCAAAGAGGACAAGAACACCGAGAAGCTGTTCGAGGGGCACTTGTCTGTGCCAGGCTCCTATGACGCAGCTATGTAACAGTAAGGAGTAAGTTTCTCTTAAATCTTGTATTAGTGTTTAATTTTAAGTGCAAGAAAAGCACAGTAACTGGTACATTATTAACACTTTCAGAGAGAAAACGTACATTATCTGGTACCAGCACACTGCTGATAGTCAATAATACTAGAAAATAGGTTAAAAAACATGGTTAAAAGTGGCGTGTGGTACATGCAGATGAGAAATGTGGCAGGTTTGTTACAATCCAGCGACACTTGGGTCTCTGGGGCCAGTTTTATTCACAACCCATTCTGTGCAAATGCCCTGGGGTCAGAGTCCATCACGGAAATACTCGAGCGGAAAAACAGAAGTACAGAGCAATGAGAACTTGTTTTGTTCTACAGCAATTTAATGAAAACAACCGGTCCGTTTTCCTTCTTTTATGCCGTGTACTCTTTAACCTACAGCCCGCGGGTGGGGAGCGCGGTGTGGGCAGCGCGTCTCCCCCTCAGCCTCTCCCCCCGGCCCGCCGCGGTACCTGAGCACGGAGCAGCAGCTCCGCAGCCACCGCCCGCCCGCCGCCATCTTGGCCCGCCCGGCGCGCGGGAAGTGACGTCACCGCGCGCGCGCCTGCGGGGGTGCGGCGGCGTGGGCGGGGCCGAACGCTGCGCGTGCGCAGAGCGCGGGCACGTGAAGGGGCGCGCGGGGCCGTGAGGGCTGTGGCGGGAACCTGAGGCGAACCTGAGGCGGGAGGGGCTGACGGAGGGACCGGGAGATGTCCCCAGGGATGTCCTCGCGTCCCCTCCGCCGTCACGGCCCAGTGGAGCATAGATGGTGTTGGGAGACACGTCCTTTGTGTTTTGCTGAGATGCCCCACATCCTAAGGGTCAGAAATAGGCAACAATCTGCCCAGTTGCTGGGAATGAGAAGGGGATTATTGAAACAGGGTCCTGCCTAATTGTTGCAAAGTGTGTAAAAATTCTCTTTAAGGTAGGCTATTCTTCGGTGTTTGATCTTTGTAGCTTTCAAGCCTAATCGACAACATTTTATCCGTGACAGAGCAGCCAACAAGCTCTGAGTGATGTCCAGGTGCTAGAAAACCAAATTACTTGGTGGTGGAATTACCTTGTTAAGGCTTAGGGCTTGATGTGTTTCAGTGATCTTAGATCTGGGAACAGTTAACAAAGCTTGGGAAGAAGGCTTTTGACACAAGGAATGCAGAATTTATGGGACACAAGGACACTGGGCAGGACCCCCAAGATAAGGAAGAAACTAAAAAACCCAACTCTGCATCTGTGTTGAAGTCAGCTCCCACTGGGTAAAAGGTAACTCCAGCAGGGACAGATCGTGATCACCAACTCAGAGACACCAGTGCTGCTCCTCATTTCACTGGTTTAATTAATCTTTGTTGTTCTAAAGTACATGATGCTGCTTTGATTTTGGGTAGTTCCACGCTAGTGATAATCTCTACCCTTTCCAGCAAAGGCTTCCTGTGTAATTCCACACAAAAAGGCCTTGATCAATTAAATTGATTCTTTTTACTTATAGCAGAAGTTCCTATTCTCTCTCCTGTTCTCAGAGACTCAGTTACTCAGAGCAGGTTACTTTACTGAGGAAGTGGTGTATCGCACATCCTTCATCTAATTCCGTGCTTTAAACACTTGTAGAAAAGCCTGGCACACCTGAGAGCGCCAGGTAACAACTTTGTACCTTGTAAAACTAGGGAGAAGAGAACTTCGTGCTGATTTGAAATGTGTTTTTCCAGGACTCCTAAAACAAATTACAAGTAATTTCTGTGTGTCTGCCTTCACACCCTTAATGAGGCAGGGTAGGGCAAGGCAGGACTTGTTTGTTGAGATGTTGGAATGGTGTTGCATCGCTGTCCTCCCCTGCGCTGCACTCGGCGGGGTGGGAATCTCGGGAGAAAACTGCTGGGCGGCTTTTAAATAGTTCAGGGAACAGAAACAAACATCCCAAGAGGCACAAAGAATCTGCGAGAGCCACAAGGATCTGTAAAGTGCATGCACAGGGATACCTTTTCTTTGAACCTTTATTGTTTTTACATAGGAAAATAAGACTGGGATGAGGCAGTAACAGCACAAAACTCTTGCAGGTTTGGCGCAGGGGGAAGGGGCCTCCATCCCCTGTGCGGAGCTGCACCGTGGAGCCGGGTGCCTCTGGAAAGCCCGTGGGAGCAGGAGTAGGGGCAGGAGCAGGAGCAGAGCTCTCATTTAAGCACCAGGAAGTAGGTGGTCCAGCCGGCGAGCAGCAGCGCCCCGAGCAGCACCGTGTAGCTGAACAGCACGAAGGCCAGCAGCTCCCTCAGCACCTTGAGGAAGTGGATGGTGAAGGAGTCTGGCATGGCTCTCCCGGCTCCCTGAGGCTGGCTGCTCCCTGTTCCTCCCCGGCCTGGAAGCAGAGGGACAAGGTGAGTCTTCACAGCAGGGAGACCACCCTGCTCTGGGGAGAAATCATGTGATCAGGAGGGTCGATGACCACCTGGAGGATTGTTAGTTACTGGTGTGGGCCTGTTCAGAGTCCTGCCAAGGTGCTGAAAGAGAGTTTGGGATCTGATCAAAGTCTCCAGATCAGGACTGGGAAGGAAGCAGATGGAAATACAGACACAGGCAGTGGGCATGACTGTGTGGGTGAGGCTGGGCGCCCTTACAGAGTCCAGCTGGCTCCTGGAATCTCTCCCCTGGGGGAGTGGCTGTGCGTCCAGGAAGCGTCAGGATCAGAGCGGCCGCTGATGGTGCATTACCAACAGCGCGTTCTGATCAAAGTGGTCAATTCCTCCAAGGAAGCCACCATTAATATTTAATTCTATAATTGCATCTAATGGAGGTACTGGCACAAACTGAGCCTTTTGTTAAAGAATGACGAAAACTGAGGCTTAAATACAAGTTTGCACAGGCAAATATTTATATCTGTTGTCAAAAATAACCGTTAAGTGGGAGCCATGGGGTAAGATGCCTTAGAATTCATCTTGTAGCTGTATTGTCTAGCAATATGTACACATTGCTTTAGAAGTTTGCTCATTCTTTAGTTTAAATTAAATCTGAACTTTTTCCCTAAAGTCACTGGCTTCTTAGATTTGAAGCTATGAAAACCCACCGAAAAATTCTATCATCTCTTCAATTTACGTGTTCTTTTTAAATTTTGATCGCAACTGTACCTAATCAACAATATCGACCCTCTTGGTCAAGCACAAAAAGGGAGTTTAAAATCAGACTTAGGATAAAAACTAGCCCCAAAGGATTATTTCTCTTCTGAACAGCCTAAAGGCAGCTATACTAAACTGAATTCCCGTCCTTCCGCTTAGAATGTTTTTTAAAGAGCTCTTGTGATAAAGAATTCACTTTTTGGTGTTGTTAAAAGAGTTCAGCTGTTCCATTCCAAGCTCAGGCAACATGTACACAGTACAGGAGTTACAGCATTTTTAAACCAGCCATGGTTTCCCTGTTGTTCAGAGCGTTACAGTTTTCTGTCCATAGGCTGTGCGAAATTTCTGGTTATCTAGAAGGATGCTGATAAAGAAATAAACTGCTTACCCAGGCAGATGACGGGCTCTACTTCAGCAAGTTTGTGTTTCTCCCTAGTTTTGGTCTGCAGCTGTCCCTTGAATTTCGGTCTTGCAGGGGTTTGTGCCGTAGGCTGATCCCACTGTGATCTGGGAGCAGGAGCAGAGTGTGTGTGTGCAGCCCACACGAGGACTGAGCTCTAGGTGTGGTCAGCACCGGTTATGATCCGACAGCGCCGTGGTGCTCGGAGCAGCCAAACACTCCCCTTTCCCTGGGGGCTTTTGGCAACAGCATTTCCAGAGTTCCAGTGCCAGGGCTTAGAGTCACTTGCATTTGTTGAGATGTGGGGGTTTGCCTCTAACAAAGTGTTGTGTCATCTGACACGTTTTATTCTGTTGTCTCGAAGGCTGCAGTGCCTCTTGCTCCGTTCCCTGAGCACCCTGTGCTCTGTGAGCCGCTCGAGGAGGATGCTCACGCACAGCTGGGGCTCATCCCCCAGGTGGGACTGTGCAGGCTGAGCCAGGATCTTTTACCAAAAGTCAGTGAGGGTTGAAGGCAGCCTAATCCCTGCACCGTCCCCAGGTCACTGCTGTAGTGTCACCCTTACCCTCCCTCCCAAGGAGTCACCCCGACCTTTTAGAGCACGAGTGCTGCAGCTCCTTTGCAGTGAGGGGAGGAGGGAGCCAGGCTGCATGTTTATTTTTTAGCAAAACTGCTTCTGATAATGTTGTATGAAAAGTGAAAGTCTTTTGGGGCAGAGGTTGGGTAATGTTTTCTTTCTTTTTTTGTAGTAATGCAGACAGCAGAGAGAAGGAAGATTATGTACTGCAAATCAAATCTTTTACCTACAAAGATATTATGATGTAGAAAATGGTCCCTTAATTTAATTAGGTTCTCTTGTTATCAAATTATTACCCGCATGGCCAGCAGGGCCTTGGACAGAAGCAGAACATCATCAGCTGCTCAGGAAGCCTGTTAAATAGTAATTGCTCCTCCAGGGAATTGATCAATGTCAGGATGGCTTTTATTTTGTTGTTGGATAGTTCCAGGAAGAGGCTTTGTCTAGGTGGAGTTGCTCTAGCTCAGTGCTGGTGCAGGCTGCAAAAAAACAGGCAGCAATGGTGGTGATGAATTAAGAGTTTACCAAGTGTCTGGTATAAACTCTTATCAAAAAAAGTTTTGCCTCTAGTGTTACTGACTCGCTGGCGGCGGAAAGGTGACCCAGCCTTTGTGTGCTTTCCTTTATTCATCTCTGGTGTAGCTTTCACACAGCAGGACCTTAGCTCAGACACCAGCCTGGTCAGTATTTCCTTGGGATTAGTTCAAGTGTTAAGATTAAAAAGAAAATCTGGAAATTGTGATACTATCTGGAAGTCTCTGAGGGTCTCTGGACCCTCAAGGCCAAGGACACTCTCTTGCTCTGAGTCAATTTCTTGTTTTTCTCTGCACAGTAACATCTAATTTTTGATCCAAACCTAATTCGGTTTCCTTTTTAAATACTCTAAAATTAGCTACTTTAAGCAGGACTTGCAGAGCAAACAATCCATGTTTGCTCTTCTTGCATCACTGAAATTGCAGCATGTTTTTTATTAAGTCTGTCTACAAGTTGCCTCTCCACCAGAAGTAGAAAGTCTTCAGTGACTGAAACTTTTTCTTCAAGTTTAAAAATCCCACAAATAGTTCTAATGTAGTATCTAATGTTGCATGAGCCTTAATTAAAAAACACCTGGATGTCAGAAAAATAGTTTCAACTGAAGTAATTCAGTTATTCAGTTATCCTGGGACAGGGGGACAAGGATACAGCTACCACAGTGCAGGGTTTTGGTTTATTTTGTTTATTTTTGTATTCTAGAGAGAGAGAGTGCAAACACTTCCAAAAAAGATTAAATACATCTTTATTTTATTCTAGTAAGCCAACTGGAGTTAAACAGATAGAGGGGCTGCGTGGAGGGCCTGACTTGGCAGAACTCAGAGAATAAAACAACAGACCAAAACCCACAGTCACAACGGTGACAACTTGGAAAAAGGAAGGGATTTATTGGGACATATTATACATGATAACTAAGGCAGAAATGTTTGCTAGGAGAGTGATTTAAGGTGAGGAGTGGGCTTTTTTTTTAGTTGTCTTTAAGAGTGATCTGCAGTTTGGAAAAGTCCTCAGTGGCTGCTGTTAAAAGCCTGTGAGGACACCGACAGTGCCCAGGCACCACCACGGACCCTGCTCTGCCCTCCCAGCCTCTGGAGCCAGAAGCTGCCTCTGGCATGCCAAGGGCCCAGCCATCAAGCCCATGGAAAATTCCATTTTATAAGTTTGAGCTTACAACAGCTTGTGACAGCAAGTACCACAGTTTATAACCTGAACAGGGGGGTGAAAAAGGTGTCTGTTATAAACCCACTGTTTACTGGGTCCCTGCTCTTGCTATTTTTGGCCCAAGGTCCACACAGGGAGTGTTTGTGTGTCTTCAACCATAAACTCAGGACACACTGATGTCATTCATATTCTGGAGGAGCTTTCCAGAGTCAGGTGGATGTACCTAGGACAAACAAGTCCCCTTACAGTGATCCCTTCAGGGGACAAATGAAGTAAAATGCTCAAGGATCACAGTTACAGCTGTGTGCGGATCTCTGACTAACACATCCAATGCATCCATGGAATGTATCAGGCACCAGAGAGAGACAAACAATCTGGGAAAGTGGTATCAAGTCAGGAACAGAGAACATCCTGCCTCCTGAGCACCTTAGGAGGGTAAAAAGCAGTAATCACATCTCCCACCAAAGCCAAACTGAAAGAAAAAAAGCAGCAATTTGCCAAAGAGAAGGACCAGGGCCCGTTCCCACTCCCCCAGTGCTTGGCTGCCAGGTCAGACCATGAGCAGGGACCTCTCTCTCTTCTCACTGTTTATCCTTAGTGCCTTCTAACCCTGCTTGTCTACTTGGAAGTTCCACAGACAGCTGGAACACAAGTGCAGAGGGGATGAGGGTAACTGGCTCACGAGCTGGTCCCAGGAGAGCTTCCTTCACTGCTGTGTTTCTCCGACGGAGCGGCCGTGCCAGGACCAGCAGCTGACGTGCCTGTGGCGCACAGGGCCTCTCACATTTACTGTCTCTCATCACACACCCTAGAACGGGGCAGGCTCCAGTTTTTCCATCAAGGATTTGATCCAGGTTGTTCCGTTGATCAGTTTTGTAGTGGCAATGACGTACTCTGTGCCTCCATCCTCCATCTGGGACAGAAATCTCAGCGCGGCGATCTCTGCATACGTGACCCCCCCCAGGAAGAACACCAGGGTGACTCTGTTCTCACCGTGCTGACCTGTGAGGTCACACAGAGTTCCAGGTTGGCTTGGTTTGATTTTTACAGCTCCCCTGCATCAACTGTCAGTCAAACTCAAATGACCTGAATTAGAGGAGAATAGCAGCCTGGGACACAGCAATCCACAGCCTGCTCCCAGCTCTGGAGTTGCTACAGGATGTACTTCTGTTTGACAGTGATGCTGACCCTCTTTCACATGACATTACTTATTAAAATCACAGTGTAAGTTTAGGGTTTATTTTAGTACTCTGATGAGAAAAATAATTTCTCACAGGAGGGTTAGGTCAATCTAACATTGCTGTGGGATAAGCACATGAGACAGAGACCTGGAGTCTGCCCGCCCTGGTTTCAGTTTGCCTCACTCCGCCCTCAGAGAGGCACATTTCCCTGTAAACCATGGAAAAACAAAGCCAAACTTACGCTTTTTCTGAAGGCCAGTAGGGAGCTGCTGTCTCTCCTCAAAGTGGGGCCCTGGCAGCATCTTTAAAACCTCCTCGATGCTGCGCCAGCCTGGCCGGGCCAGCAGCTGGGCCAGGCGCACGCTCAGCGGAGCGTAGCCGCTGTACACATATGAGATGTCATTGGGGTTCTGGGGGACACAGAGAGAGGGAGGGAGCAGCAGGTCAGTGCTACCTCATGCTGCAAAACAGCCTCGAAGAAATTAATAACATTAAATAAAAAAGGAGGTTTTCCCGCTGCACATAATTCTGTAGTTAGGGGTGATGTTGGCTGCTGAGGCGCCCATTTACCTGCTCGTTAACATCATCCATCCACAAACGCAGCGTTTTCCTGATCGTTGGGTAGTTATTCCTGCCACCTGTCTGGGGTTTCAGGAGTCCAGCCTTTTCCAAATTGTTTAAGGTCAATATATGTTCATAGCCGTAAGTCTGCAATATGAAGAAATCACCTTTAATACCATGGCAATAACCCATGACTAGTGTTTAAAACAGGAAAAAAAAAGCAAAGATGTTTGTTTAAAAAATGTGTTTGTTTAAAAAAAGCTTTATGGTTAAGATTGCTGTAGACTATATCCAATTTGGAGTGTTTAAATCATAACAGTAAAAAGTGATAGAAAATTCTGTATCTACATGTTGTAACACACACAAGCACCTCCCAACCCAGACAGAAACCCAGTGCTCCCTCTGTGCACATTATTCAGGTGTAAGATGTGTCTGTCTAGAATTGAAGTGTAGAGCTGAAGATTTGATGTGGATTTCCTCAGGAATTTATTCCTCCAAATGTTAAGAGCCTAACCTGGAGAATCTCTCTTTTGTAATGGTCCAGAACCTTCTGCTTCAGCCCACTATTGCACACGGATTGCAAGCAAACGAGACGCAAGATCTTGATTAATGGATGTTTCTGAGCTATGCAGTCTTCAATATAATTGTTAACCTATTAAATAAACACATAAGCCGTTTTTTAAAGCATAGTTAAAGTGCCCATCATACCTGGAAAGAAAGATCTAGTTTGCCTGTATCTCCAAAACAACACGAACGAGGAGCAGCTGCTCTCCAGGCAGCTCAGGACCATCTCTAAAGCAGTGACCCAGCGCTGGTTCCACCTGGGCTCTCTAGAGCATGTCAGCTCCACACTCAGTAGCCAGACATTGCCTGATGTACTGAAAAATTCTTATTAACCATCTTCTATGTTCCACTGATCCCTCAGAGCATGGGGTGCCCCAGGACAGGTCAAGCACCCCAGCTGTGCACAGACAGTGACAGGCAATTCAGAGATCCATTTCACTGGACATCATCTAGATCAGATGCTTCCTCTCAAAAAAAAACCCAAATGGAAAAAAAAACGTTTTCTGAAGATTTAAGAGATGCTAACTGCCATTATCTACTTACCTTGTCTGTATCTATTCCAGACATGAACTCCTGCTCCACTGTTAAATTATCAAAGAAATCTTCAGATGCTTTGGGAAAAGAATGCAAATCAATACAACAGCAACTGACAGCTCATGTTTTACATTTAACGTTTCAGCAGAGATGCACTGGATGGAGCAACGCCAGTTTTTGCCAGGCTGAGTGATGTCCATCAAGTTATCTGGCATCCTGCTGGATTTACGTTTTTCCTACTCACTGGTGATGTCTTTGATGAGCTCTGCAATGGAGGTGTGGTTCGCCAGGGAGCTCCTCGCCGCCTGCATGTGAGGCAGCTGGGACACAAACTGCTTAATCTCTCCAACAGTCTTGGCGTGGTGCCTTTCCTGAAGAAATCCATCACTTGGGTTAGGCCTTGTTCATATTAGTAACACCAACCAGATAATTCTATCATGAAGAACTGTTTTACTGCACTCTCTGTAGGGAGTTAGAGCCACGCAGCCTTTTAGACAAAAGGGCTTCAGATGCTTACACTGAAGACACAGAATTACCTGTAACAGCACTTGGATCATGGGGAGAGGCAGCACGTAATACAGCAGGATCATTAGACTGTTATTTTCCATTATCCTAGTGCTGTAAATAATTTTATCCACATTTGTCTGACTCCAGCCATCACTCTCTGCTCCTCAGTTTCCCTACCAGGGAAAACTCCCTTTTTCACACAAAGCAGAATTACTTTGCTGGCTGATATGGAGCTCTAGGCCAATGCTGTCAGAGCTGGGCAACATGTCCCCTTGGAGCAGGAGTGAAAGGTGCTGAGGAATTAGGCTGGCAGGGTCTGCCATTCACTCTACTTGGTGGCAATAACTTGCCAAGTTTTGAGGCAGGATGTGCTGAAGCACCATGCAGAGTTCAGCTCCAGAGGTCTGCATTGCATTTGGGCTACTTGGAATAAAAATAGTAATAATTTGACTCATATGTGAAGGATTTAAATGGGCAAGTGCAGGCAGCAGAATCATGATGGAGCCTGCAATTTAACGAGTCCTCTGCTCCCAATATGCTGCTGTTTCATTAACACCTTTTACTGCTGACAATTTCTTAAAGTTCTCTTTTCTTAACAACCAGTATGAACAATCCATCTTTAGCACTTCCAGCACTAATAGTGCAGAAGCAGACCTGCACTGGGGGATAAGGCTGAGCACTCAGTATTTCAGTTAAGGTACCACTACCTCGTCTTAAATGTGGCAGAGGTGAAGAGGCTAAAAAAGTCCCCCTAAGGAAATGCAGTCAAAGAATGAAACAAGTTCTTTTGAGAGTACCCATGAGGTCAGGAAGATGAGATATGGGATCTAAGTTTATGAATCACCAACAGGATGTTTTCAGCAAAACCACAGATGTGCCCCACACAGCTCTCCAGATTTGTCTGAGGTGACACATGAGCGTGAATTTACCGTTCAAACCTCCTGCAAGACAGCTGCCTTTTGCACATTCCTGCTGGTTTTGATGCCAGCCATAATAGTCTGTGAAAGTACATTGTGGTGTTTTATTGCTTAAAGCCTTTTCTTGGCATCCTGAAGGGGGAAGGACCTTTCAGTGAACAGGTAACAAGAGCAGCCAAGGGGAACTGATCAACACACTAAAAATCACCTTTGGCTTCTTGCAGAGGGAAGCAGCACCTCACTGTCCTGCAGACTGCAGAGAGCAATTCCTGTTACGGGAACTGTGGGCTCAAACAGCACGAGGGTGGGTTAGGGCAGCTCTGAGCAGAGGGAAAGCCCCAGAACAGAGGTGTGGGGAGAAACGAGGATCCACATTACTACAGGCTTCTTAAAAGGAGATTTGACCAACACCTACTCAGAACAGTCCAAGTGGAGCTGACCTCATCCCAGGGCAGGGGAACAGACTGGAAAGGCTTCTGAAGACTACCTGGTTTTTCTCTGCATGGGGGATTACTGCGTGGGAGCAGCCTGAGCTGCAAGTCCCAGCCCTGCTGAACATACACTGAATTATCTGATGCACTGTTGGACACGGGTCTCACCTCAAAGGCTGCTGAGATGATCTTGGCTTTCTTGCTCAGCACTGACCCCACAGCGTTGAAGTTCTTGTCTCGGATTTCAGCATAAAGCTCTTCTGCAGAGTTCAGCTGGAGCTTCTTGGGCTCCGTGGGGAGATCTTTCCCCCCTTCACCCTGCTTCTTCGGGGCAAACTTCTCAGGAGGGAGTTTCACATAAGCTACCAAATGCAGAGAAATGACCCTTGTAAGGACTGGAACTTCATCACCACTCAAAACATCATCACCATAAACACTCAAACCACTCAGTGCCTGTGTGTTAATTAAGGAGAGTCCCACTGGACTCAGCCAGGCACCTACACAAACATCAGAACCCAAGTGCCAGCTGCCCTGCTTTCAGAAAGGCTTGGAGGCAGCCTGGCAGCCAGTCCAGTCCAGCAGGAGGGATTACAGCCCATAAATGCCTCTCTGGAGTCTTCTTACTCCCTGAAGAGCAGAGCATTCTGAAAATGGCATTTCACAAACTGTCCCTGTCTCCTCAGTGTGGCAGCTGATCCAGCCAGGATGGAGGCTGAAGGCACACACTAACATGCCCACTCACACACTCCGTGCTGTGTCACTGTGCCTGCACCCAGCCAACAGCTAAAATACATCCTTTCAGTAACCACAGACTGTACTTGGCTCCCTTTCCCAGGCAAAAAGAGCCAGAGTGGATCTCGATGGACTCCAGCTTGGGACTGAACCAACCCCGCACAGATTTCAGCTGAGCTGCTCCCACATCACACCCATTTAGTGAAGCACAAACCCACTCAACACACTGCAACCTGCCCCAGGATACAGGAAACCTGCCCCTTCCCTGCAGGACTCACTGTTCTGAATCCCATAGATCTCATCTATCAGCCCCTCGTACGTCAGCTGCGTGGCCAGCGGGGTCAGCAGGTCCACGTTGCGGTCCAGCAACAGGAGGGTATCAAAGACGGGAAATATGGAATTCTGGCTCCCAGGGAACTCGCGCTTCATCCTGATCATCATGTTGGCCACGTGCTGGAAGGAAATCACATCGCTCTGGTTATGGTGCAGGCCACAGCAGATGGATGTGACCTCTGGGCCCTACAGGCACATGCTCGTAAAGGAAGGGGATGGCAGGAGGTACAGACTGGCTGATGGAGGGGGCAGGACAAGACTGAGAAAACAAATCCTTCTCTGCTGCTCTGCAGCTCGGCAAGACAGTGATGGCCAAAGCACTGCATTCACCTCAAGCTGCTCCCTCACCACCAAAGATACCAATTAAACCACAGGTTGATCAGAGAGAAGTAGTGTGTGTTATGGCTGCATTAAAAAAACCCAGGGGTGCATTTAACCAAACACTCCAAGGCAGTTCCAAAGAATAAGATGCATTTGTTCAGCCTCACCCGAGCACAGTCGCCCTTCCCAAAAATCTGCGGGATGGTTCCGTAGAGAGCCTGCAGCGTCATCAGCCCCTTTGCTGCATGGTACAGACTGGTCTGGTCGCTCTCCAGGTAACATTCCTGAAGAACAAGAGGGATTCTGATGGAAGGCGTCAATCCAACACAGCTGCTTCCACAGCAGAGCGAGGTCCATGTGAACAGTTCAGAGGAGACACAGGCTGGGGACAAACTATGGCTGTTGGCAAATATGGACCTTATTATCTGTGCTGTCACTACACTAAATCATTTTTTTTTGATGACCAGACACTGTAATATTTTTGAACTCTGGTCACAAACCCAGTTTGACAGAGTAAACAAAGTGACTACAAGGACCCTCTCCTGCTAATTAGGCCAATCTGAGCACCCAACACCTCATTACAGCTGCAAGCCCTGACATGTCCTCTGGGCTACACATCATAGTGCAGAGAGGGCCAAGAAACTCCCAAACCATCCTGTCCCTGGATGCAGCACTCTGAGAACACGGGACATGCAGCTGGGATGTGACAGCTGTTAATGCTCAGTGCAGTGAGAACCATCGTACATGGCTCCCTGGCATGTTTGGCAACACAAACCACGCTGGCTCCTTGTGACACCTGAGTGCTTTAAGCCTCAGGAATGCTCCATTTGTGACAGTAACACCAGCAGCTGAAGCTCGAGGAACCAGATTGCAGCTTGGGGTAGTGACTGTTCCTTCAGCCTTTAGTGTGAAAACACACATAGAAGTTCAGGCCTCAGGATCAAGCCCCGTTTGCTCTGCAAGGCCTTTCCTTGCTGTGCAGGTCACCTGCAAACCCTCTGAGAGCCGCTGCACCAACACCGACTCCAGCACAAAACCAAAACGTGTTTTGCCTCGAGGATGAGACGAGTGCTCACCTTGAAGGCGCTCTCAGACTCCATGGAGAGCAGGTCTCCGTCGAAGGGGATCAGGTCCAGGCTGTACTGCTCGCGGTGGATGAAGGAGCCCAGCACGCCCTGCTCTTTCAGCCACTGCTCGCAGAGGAGGCTGCGGCGCGGCACGAACAGGATGTGGAAATCCCTCTGCGGAGAGCGGCCTCTGTCTTCCCTGGAAAAGTCACAGCAGGAGCGCAGCACACGGTCACTCGCTGCACACGGGAGCAGCAGGGGGCACTGGATTCACATGAAACAGGAATGCTGCACTGGATTATTGCCAACTTCCAGCTTTTGAGTGTCACTGTCCAGCCTTGTGCAGCCACAGCTCTGACACCAGGGCAAGGGGACCTGGTTGTCCTGCAGTTCCCAAAAGGCACAGCAATCCAAGCATGACTCACCCCAACTAATTAGAAGGAATGTACATCCTCACAGGGAGGCACGCACGCTCTGCATCGCAGCCAAGCTGAAACCCCCCTGCCCAGGGTGTCTCTCACCCCTGTTCCAGCCCCAGAGTGGCTGTGCTGCAGTTTGGGGTCTGCACATCGTTTCTCGTTCCCTGCACAGGTGATTCAGGCCACACCTGTCCCCTCCTCACGGCCGCCCTGCCCTGCGGTACCTGAGCACGTTGTCCGTGATGATGTCCATCAGCTCCAGCTTGGGCCTGACGAAGAAGATGATGTTCTTGACGTCGGCCGGGGGCAGCCGGCCCGGCTTGAGCGTGAACATCTTCTCCACCTCATGCTCCTGCGTGGAGGCCCGGCCGTCAGCCGAGTGCGGGATCGGAGGGGCCCGGCCGCCTGCCCCCGCACCCCGCGGCGCTTACCTTGAGCAGCGAGTACTGCGCGATGAGCCCGAAGGGGCCGGTCAGGTACTCGTCCCACACGATGGCCTGCGGGAAGGGACAGCGGGATCAGACCGACCGGACCCCGCCTGTGCCCCTCGGCCCCCGCCGTCCCCTCGGCCCCGCTGTGCCCACCTTGGAGCCCGCGCACTTGTCGAGGAACTCGCGCAGCTCGCGCCGCCCCGCCTCGCGCAGCGCCGTCAGGTTCACCCGGCCCGAGCTCAGGTGCGCCG
>VXBT01005717.1:1143481-1154723 GCA_013400235.1 Oriolus oriolus | reverse complement strand
AAGTCATTGAGGGGCTGGAGCGTGTCCAGGGAGAGAACGGAGCTGGGAAAGGGTCTGGAGCACCAGGAGCGGCTGAAGGAGCTGGGAAAGGGGCTCAGCCTGGAGAAAAGGAGGCTCTGGCTCTGCTCCAGGGAACAGGGACAGAAAATGGCCTAAAGCTGCACCAGGAGCGGTTCAGGCTGGACATCAGGAGGAATCTCTTCACTGAACGTGTGATTAAATATTGCTCAGGGAGGTGGGGGAGTCACTGTCCCTGGAGATATTTAAGTAAGGAGTGGATGTGGCACTTGGTAGTACCCTGGTCACGTTGACAAGGTGGTGTCCGGTCCTAGGTTGGACTTGGTGATCTCAGAGGTCTCTTCCCAGCTGATGGATTCTGTGAGTTACAGTGCAGCCCCTGGGCACGTCTGTCCCCACGTGGAACCCCTCACATGCCGAATGGAAAGGCAGAAAAGAAAATACACTTTTTTTTTTTCCAAAATATAACTTTATTATATATATGCATATGTACACACACACCACACGCACTATATAGAAGCTGAAAGAATGCAAAACAGGGATGGCCCACAAACTGTTTCAGGTGTGCACAGGTGTGCACAGCATAGAGGTTTCCAAAAACCCCCAGCAGCTCCTTACCTGCGTCATTTCCACATTTCACACCAAACCACAACCCAGAGCTCACGGCACCGAGCGACATCGCAATCAAAGGAGTAAATGAAAATAAAGATGAAATATTTCTCAACTCAGTCCAGTGTCAAAAAAAAGCTTAAAAATCTAAATGTACAAATTCAGCCTTAAAATGGTTTAGTGCAAATATGAAAATTAACAGCATATTTTTAAGGTATTTAAATAAGCTTTAATATAACTCTAGTGCTTCATTCCTATACATGTTTTCCCATCAATAGATCCAACAGCACAGGGGCATTTCCTGTTAAGGGCGGGACAAACCCAGAACCTGGAAACAAACAGCATAAAGTCACTTGTTAAATCATTTATTTATCTCTCACTGAAGTTTGTTAAAAAGGGACAGGGGGTATTTATTAGTGGAAGAGCAAAATATTTATGCTTGTAGGGATTCTGGAGCGGGCGGGCAGGGGACCAAGGGGTCGAGAACCGCTGTCCCTCGTCCTGACATTCAGCACACGGCTGCTGGTGGTGCAAAGGTCCGTGGGGGCAGGGGGTGGCCCCGCCATCAGAAGGTCTCGTCGTCGTTGCAGTCGGCCGTCCAGTGCCCGAACACCTCGCAGGTGTCGCAGTAGGGCCGCTCCTCGCGCCGGCTGCCGTGGTGCGCCGAGTGCGGCGGCTCCTCCAGCGCCTGCGCCTGCGTCGGGCAGTCCTCGGTGTCGTGCAGGTCGAAGCAGCCGCAGATGTCGCAGAACAGACGGGGCTTCTTCTTGGACAGGCTCTCCTCCTCACTGCAAGAGCAGCACCAGCACAAGTCAGTGCCTCTGTCACACAGGAGCAAGGCCCATGGCCCTGCACAGTGAGCTCGTGGTTACTGAGACTCAGGAAATGCCACAGAGCCCAATAAAAAGTAGGATACAAACCCCTTCTTCACCACCCTGCAGGGCCCCCACCATCCCCTACACTCTAATATTTACTAAATAAGCTGCTGTTTGTGCAAATATTTGCACAGAGACATTTAAAAGAAACACATGTAAGCTAGTTCCTCTTTTCCCTTAAGAGAGGTGAAGTCATGGTATATCAAATAGGTTTTAGTTCTATTTCTCTGGATTGGATCATCCCATCCCAACACAGCTACAGCCTCTTGGGAGCAAAGACTGTTCTGCACTTGGAAAAAGGCCAGATCCACCAAGTCTGACAACAGACACATCATGATACATCAGTGTTTGTGATTGATAACTACAGAGCATCCTTTGCACCATCAGTTACACCACAGTGTAAAAAGAAGGCTGGATTCAACCCCTGCTCTCCAGGGAAAGCTCTGTCTGTCCCTCCTGGCAGCTGAGATCAGGCTGGTGCGTCGTGCAGCTGCCAACCTCCTCTAGCAACAGTTCCCAAAACCAGAGCCGAGGTTTCTTTTAGGATTTGTACCTGTCATAGTTATTTATCTCCTCTTCGTTGCCATTGAGGGCTGCTTCACACATTCTTTGTATCTTCAAGTTCAATTCTTCGTTTCTCCTTTGCAGATCCACTATCACTGAATTCAGGAAGTCGATCTAGGGGAGCCAAGGACATGGACAGTCAGAGGGGCAGGGGGATGGCACCTCCCCCAGCCCCGGGGTTCAGCGCTGTTGAACATAACCAAGGAACACCTGGCAAATGAACAGGGAAGCAAAGAAGTGGAACCAACCTCGCCCTGGTGGAAGGAAGGGTTGCCATCAGCAGGTGAATTCAGGGAGGCAGAAAACCAGAAAAAGATTGGTGGTTAGTGTATGTTCATGACAGTTCTGATGGCTGCACTACTGGGAAGGACACTTTTAAGTCACTGTGACTGACGATCATGATCTAACAAAGGCTTTATCATGAGCAGAAGGTGATTCTATTCTGACCATCTTTTCTAGGCATTTGTTAGCACAGGCCCCTGTGAAGCAGCGCTTCACAAGGTCACTGTGACTGTCCTGCTCTGAATCACATCTTCCTGGCCCCAAGCAGGTGCCAGCTGAGCACCTTCCTTCTCCACTGCTGCCAACCCTTGTTCAGAGTCCAGTTCTGCAATTAGGAAGAAGCCAAGGCCAACATTTTCAACTGCAGAAGCTTAGAGGTACCCAGGAGCTCAGGGAGCCCATTTCTCCAAGATGGCAAGCACCAGCTTCACGGGGGCCACAGATTTTCCTCATTCACATCCAAGAAACCTTCGGAAAGAAGGCCAAGGAGCAGCGAGTGCTCTGCTGGGCTGTACCTCTGACAGGCTGCAGGGCACAACTTGCCACCCTCGTTTCCTGCTTGTTTCCTCACATAATCTGAACTGTTTTTCCAGTTATCACCCATCACTTGATCCTTAGTATTTACTGTCACTGACATTTCCCTTCAGAAGCTGAGGGCTACAAGATAAATCTGCCCGTTAAAATCCTGACTGATAAAACCTGATAAGGACTGTCTTTGGAATATTCCCCTCCCCTACAGCTCCACTGCTGCTTTAGCATGCTCATGTGCACATCCAGTACCTGCTTCTCTCTTGCAATTTCCTCCTGAAGCAGAGTAGCAGCGTCACCTGTAAAGAAAAAAGCCAAACAAAGTACAATGTGACTTGTGCGATGGCTCAGTCAGAAATAATGTCCCACCCTCTGAGGGCACACAGTGGGGTGGCTCTTGCTTTACCTGAGGGGCTCATTACAGTTAAAGGCTGCTCGTTGTTCTCCTTGAGTTTTTGTTCCAAGTTCTTCACCTTTTCCTCAAGTTTCAGTTTGTCAGACTCCAGTGACTTCACCACTGACTGCAGGGTTTTTGCAGAAGCGTTTTCTCCGCGGAGCACCGTGATCTGCAAGAGTTGTTTGGGAACACTTGGACCTTCCACCACCAAGTCAGAGCACCAAGGCCACGATCCTTGAAGCAAGGGCTGAACAGCCACCAAAACCACGTGCCAGGAGTCACCTGGCTCAGCACAGGTATCTAAAGAGGCTAAGGTTTAACTATGCCACATGAAAGAAAAATGATCAGCCAGCTCTTCAGGAGCCAGCACACAAAGCCTCTGACTGCAACTTAATTGAAATTAGGAATCATCCCATTCCTCATTTACCTCATGTCTGAGTTTTTCCAGTTCCTCATCTTTTTGTGTGATCAAGGCACTAGTAACATTGATGGATTTCTGTAAAGATGCTCTCTCTTCATCAATTTCTTTTTTTAAAGTTGATTCTCTAAAAGAAAACCAAGTAAAACTAGAAGTCATCTAATGAATGGATAAATGTAGTGGCCTAAAGTAGTTTCATTTAATTTCAAGTATTAAACTACTGTAGAAGTGGTTCTTAAAAAACAAATTACAATTTGCTACTTGACTAAGGTTTTATATATGTATAAACATTTCAGGTGTTACAACTGTGGAAACAAAGCAAAAACTTTACCTAGGTAGTACATGCCAGAATCTGCATAGCACCGTATCCATTTGAATTTAAAGGACCAAGTTAACAGACTGGGGAGATATAGGATAAACAAACATATTGCACAATGTTCCACAAAACCTAACTTGAGAGTTTTGTTACTTCTTGAAAATTACTAACAAGCAACAAAACAGGCATGCAAAGCTCATTGTACAAGTTGTCATGCAAAGCATGGATGAGGCTGGAAATATCAGCTGGTCCTCACTAATTTCAGTGACATCATCATTTCCTGCACGTGGAGAAACAACATGGGATTTGTATTACTTCACGGGAGAAGGGCTCCAAAGAAATTCTCCAAAGCAGGCACATGTCCAGTTTTCCCAACGTTTTCTGTGGATCTAACAGAGATACAACTTCTGCCCACAGTTCCTGCCTTAAGGCACCCTCACACTGGTGCAAGCAGATCTTCCTGACAGGTCACGGAACACACACAGTGAGTAACTGTCCTCTGATGTGAGGAGCATTGCTACAAATTTCCTTACAAGCTGAAAGGTTTTGGTTTAAAAAGAAAACAACAAAAAAGTGACTTTGAACTGTTTCCTTTTCTCCAAGAGGAACTGGCTCTTCAGCACAGGCAGCAGTGCTGCTGTCGGCTCTGAGCTCCTGCAGGGATTCTAAACTGCACTACACTCTCCAGGACTGCTGAAGCATCAGGAGCAGAGCCCATCCACGTGGGAGGATGCTCAGGGGACAGCTATTGAGCTCAAATGGAAAAGATTCCATCTCTGTGGTATCTACAGTTAGTGAGAGCCACGATACCCAGACCATGAAACACGGTAGATCTCACCCACTCGAGATAAACGGGCAACTCAACAATGAGAGCACAATCAATGCAATTCTTCCATTGTTCAGATTGTACTCGGGAATGGAAGCAGCAAGTGGAGAATCTGGGGTTTAGAAAAGCTGAGGCAGCTACCAAACAAGAACCAAAATTTGATTTGGTTTTGGTATATTTTGACAATGAGAGAATCAATAGAAGTGGAAACACAACAACTTGCAGACTATGTGATCTTGCCTTCAAATACAAGTTATAGTCCCATTAATAAAACCCAAAAGGGCACTGGTGTGTAAAGACCCCCTGGCCAACCCCGAGTCAGCAAAGTACTCAAAGCTCCACAGCCACCTCTGTGCTCTCCCGCAGGATTCCCAACGCTCCAGCCTATCCCGTGGTTTTCAGTGCTTTGCTGACTGCATCAAAGGCACGTGGTGCTGTAGGGAAGAATGTGCCACCAGTGCACGGGGTGCTGCTGACAGAGCAGAGCTGCAAATCCAGCATTTGCTGGGAAGTAAACCCTGAGGACATCTGGGAATCACATCTGGAAGTTGCTGCTCACAAGCTCTGCTGCACCCGAGACTTCTCCCGAGCGTCCCTGTGCCGTGCACGCAGCTGGGGAAGGGCACATGGAAACCCCAGGGACTCAGCCCATGCTGAGAGCTTGTGATTGAGCCAATGTTTCTGCTTGGTCAGATCTTCATTGAGAGATCAGGACCAAGCAGATGCTTTTGGCACAAACATGGTTAATTCGCCATTTGTCGGGCTTGGCTTCAACCACCACCACACTGAAGTGGTTGAAAAAGGCAAACGGTGTGTAAGGATAGAAATAAAATATTTACAGACTCAATACAGGAGCCTCGAATGCTAAAACACAAGAGGAGAGAAAGAAGAGAAGAAAAGAGGAGAGAAAACAAGAGGGGAAGGTGTCCCTGTGCTGGAGTTTTGGGTTTTCTTTCCCAGGACAGTCTCTCCGAGAGCTGCTCCAGTGGGAGACCCAAAAATGCTGGACCTGGAGAAGCTACAACTAACGAAGGTGCTGATCCCTAAGTGTGGGTGGATCACAGTTCACTTCCAGGCAGAGTCTTGGCTGCTGCTGGAAGTGGACAATGCTGGGAGCATTGCGTGCAGTGGGAGCCACACACAGTGACCTAAGCAGCAGGTGCTGAATGTGAAATACCTGCACTGTGAGAGCTTGACAGGAAAATCTTGTGGAAACTATTTATTTTATTTGAAAAAAAAAAATCGATTTGGTGAACTTAAAACATTTTTCCTGCCAATTCAAATCCAAAACATCTGCTTACCAGCGGGGCGGAAATCAAAACAATAAAAATTACTTTTTTCATTTAGATGCCATTTTAAAACTTCACTGTCTTGAGAAGCTTAAACCATGTTCTGAGCAGTGTGTGGAAGTTGTGGGAGAAAGGGGTTTGTTTTGGTTTAATGTTAGAAAAACAATCACCCAGATTCTTCCCTTACTACAAAAATAAGAAATTCTAAGAATGAAGCAAATACCTTAAAGTGCTACTGGGTAAGCTTTAAAAATGCAAGATAACAAGAACCACACGTTAGAAACATGGAGTACAAATGCAAAATACTGTAAGGAAGAACAATATTTGCACCAAGGGCCTTTTCTGTTTTGGTAAAAAATATATAGACTTTTTTTTTTTCATTTTATATATATATATATATATATAGAGCTGAGTGTTTTACAAAACAAAAGCAAGACACCAAGGGACAAAGGCAGCCAAAATATGTACAACAACTTTACTAAAAAAAAAAAATTATTTATTGTAACGTGGATAGACTTTCTTGAGTCTTACCATTAAAGACACACAGATATAGCAAGGGAAGCAAGGGCAGGAAAGGGAAGAGAGAGGAATGAAATGAGTATCGATAAATAGCGAAGCTCAAAGACAGTCAGACAGCAACCCACACTGAACCCAACGAGCTGAGCAACACAGAACCCCCCATGATCCATAAACACCAAACTCGTGGCACTCCCAGCTGGACTATTTCATACAAGGGGATGCTAAAATAGAGGGAGAGAATTCCTGGGGGTGGAAGGAAGGTGAGAAAACCACTGCTAGAGAGTTGACCTAATTGAAACACAAAGATGGCTCTTGTTCAGCAGCCCGAATTCTTAAGGCAAAGGAGGAAATCACCATCTTCCCATCACCACATTCTGTGGAATTTGGGAATTTAGAGACTTTTTTCATTGTTTTTACTTTATTAGCTCTTTATTCAGCCTTTTTTATTAGCACCGGTGCCACACGTTGACAGGTTCTGAGCCCCAGTGCCTGCAGTTTGCCTCAGCAAGGCTGTTCCTATTCCTATTCCTATTCCTAATTTTCCTCTTCTATTGCAGTTTATTCAACACTGCTGAGCAATGTCATTAAGCCAGTCACAAACTGGGGCATCTCGGTGTAACCAGCTGAAGGTAAAGTCATGGTTTCATAATTATCTGGATTAGTTCAGGCAGCTCACCCAGAGTAAAACAGGAGAAGGAAGATCAGAGCCACACACCTTCCTTTGTAGAACTTACACAGAGTTTGTCTTTGAAAATGTTCTGTGAAACAGAACTGCTGGAAAGTATTGAATGACTTGGTCCCCACTCCCTCTTTCCTTTCCTCAAGTGACTTCCAGGAGTTACACTGCTGAAAACACGTTTTAAAACACGTTCACTAACAGGCTGGTGATGCAGCTCATGAGGCTGGTTAAAGCTGGAGGTTCAGCTGATCCAACTCTGACATTCCCTGGGGAAGCACTGGCTTGGGAAACACCTCATGTGCCTGCTGTGCTTTGGAACAGTGGGAAATACAACAATTCCCCCCCAGAGAACAGAGTGTCGGGGAATAAAGAAGGGAACAGTGACAATACCGAGTGGCCAAGGATGTGCATAAACACCCAAGTGCCACTCACTGTTCTTTGCTGGGACCATTATAAATCCAGGAAATTTAACAGGGGTTGGTTTGTTTTTCCTGGAACACCCGAGGTGTCGTGGGGAGCTGTATTGTTTTCTAAGGATTTATGTAACTGCTTTTGGAAAGCCCCCAGTTCTCTCAAGGCACAGGGGCCAATCAGCTTCCCATGCATACACTGCAGACACTCAGTTTTGTGACTTGGCACCTTTCCCTGAGCAGCAGTTTACAAAGGGATGCCCCAGTCACCCAGGACAAATCTCCTGGCATTTAAAAGCAGTGCTGAATGAACTGCAATAACCCACAGGGAACTCGACAGCCCAAAACCATGAGAGCAGCAAGTCAGTGCTCAGAAACTTTTCTTTCCTTTTCCCCTTTTCCTCTAATAACCCTTCTCAGCATCACTGTATTGTCCATTATTTCTTAAGAGCTCGCCGGGTCAGATCTGTGCACGCACATTTTATCAGACCGAGGGACAATCCAAACATTCCAGAGCAGACTAAAACCAAACATTAAACTGGTCACTGCAAATAAGAATTACCACAACGTGGGAGGTGTGGAACTAAATCAAACGTGGACGGTTCCATCTCTAATCCAACGAGTGTAACAACTCAGCACTTTTAACCACGACACAACAGAAAAGAACAGCTCTTAGCAGTGTTTTTGTGTTACATTTCTGTAGGACTTTGGGGTTAAACACACAGCAGCAGGAACAACTTACCTCTTTTTCATCTCTAATAACTGGTTATTGAGTACTGATCTCTCCTCTTCCAGCTAAAACACAAGCACAGACAGACTCCAGTTAATACACTACAAATTGTTCCCTTAGTAGAACATATCAGAGCATCGTTATCATCATAAAATACAAGTGGGAGAGGCTGCACAGCCCCCAGATTCTCAAAGCAGCAGATTTTCTACCGGCACAGCACGTGCACCCAAACACAAACTGTTCAGTGACAAAACTTCCAAGCATTTCCATGTCCTGTGCACACAGCAGAGGTGTGAGACCGGTGTTAAAGGATATTTCCAGGCCCTGCACACACCCCAAGAACCCTTTGTGTGCCTGGCCATTACTTTTAGCTCAGCACCGGTGAATTGCTGGGTTTGCTGTGCTGGAGCATTGCACCACTGATCCGTATCTGTTACTGCCCCGTTATTCAGAGATAAATTATTGATCCCAAAGCTCCTGGTCTGGTATTTGTTACCATATCCTGAACCTGTAACTCAGCGAGGCCACTCTTAATCCCTTAAAACCAGCAAGGCCTTCTACTGAAATTACTGTTGCTGGTTCTTGGGTCCAAACTGGGTTAGGAAATACAAACCAACAAAGCTGCAAAGGCCCACCACAGAAACACCGGGGCAACTCAGCTTCTGATAAGGTTAAGAAAACAAGTACTTTTCAGGCAAATTAATTATTTCTCACCATCTTCTCCTTCCTTCTTATTCAATGGCCAAAGCCAGCAATTACTGCTCTGAGAACTGTCTGTACCAGAACTCCCTGAGCACAGTCTCCAGTGGGATTTCACAAGCTTCCAGGGTTCATCCACAAGGTCAGGAACACGTACATTTATAATGGAAACCTCAGAGCCCCGACAACAGCTCCTGTCCCTGACAGAGGGAATTGTTTCAGCACTTTGCAGATATTGAGGTTTGGCACAGAAGGTTTTAAACAAGCTTCCTCGAGCAGGCAGGTTGTGTGCCAGCCCCCAGCTCAGCTGAATGCAGCTCACTGAGCAGCCATCTCCTCCACATTTCCTGACAATGTGGAATGGACAATTTCCTTCTCCTTCCCTGTGCTGCAGTGCTGGTAAACATTCCAGGTTTGGGATTAACCGGGATCCTTTCACTAGGCTTAATCAGACAGCTTTCACTGATATGAAAAATAGATACTAGAAGGGTGTAGAGAGACTTCCATAAATAATTCTTAAAGCAAATCAAGATGTGTCTCTCAAGGCAAGTGACGACTGTGGGAGAGCAGAGCAGCCAAGGCACTATGGGGGTATGGCCAAGTTTCTCCTGCAGGTCAAAGCCAGTCCAAATCCAGTTCCACCAGCAACACCAGAGCACCCCCTGATTCCCGGTTTCTGCCCAGAGGCAGCCTATGCAAACTCCTGACATCTGAACAGACTGGTGACAAAAAAGGGAGGAATATGACAAGCCTGAGAAACGTGACTCCCAGGGAGCTGCAGCTTCGGCCGCTTCTCCAGCCCCTCGTTCCGACACCTGGGTTCCAGGCCCCTCTCCTCCTGCAGATCTCCAGAGGGGACACATCTCCTGTGCATCACACGCTTCCCAGCTGCTTTTTTGGATTCCTTGTCCTCTGCCAGGACTGGCATTTCTCTACAGCCACACTCAGCACCCTCAGAGCAGACCTTGCACACTGTTAATAAAAGATGGGCCAGCTGAGCTGCTGGGTATTTCTACACCTCCTCCAATGAACTTCAAATGCCTGGGCAGGTCTGAGGCTCCCAAAATGCCACAACAAATAATTTGAAGCCAGGAAAGTTCCTCGAGCTCAGTGTCTATCTGAATGTCACTCTTTAACTAATTTCAATCAGCTAATTATTTACGGATCAATACAGAAAAGCTCCCTCAGCACCTTTGGTGTGAGACACTCTAACCTGTAGATGTCTGGATAAATCATTCACGAAACAGGATTCATTAATTTTGCAAAGTGTGCCACAAGCAGCCACAGATTCTCTAACCCAACTGACAACACACTCGTTAGAATTTATGTGGTTACCACAACAACAGCTCAAAATTCCCAATCCCGTGTGTCCGAGGTTACAATGTAAGATGTAACCAAAAGCATGTATTCTATTATCATCTCCACAAGCTGTTGAGGTGGGCGGGGCAGCGCTCGTTATCTCCTACCATGACTCCTATCTGATAACTCCCCGTTATCTCTGTTTAAAGGGCAATCAAGGACACACCACGTGACTCACACAATGACTCATCCCATTGCGAGCTGCTCCACCCAGCGGGAGGAGCCAAGCATTCCCACTTGGATAGAATCTGGGGTTTGGAACAGCACCAACAGCCCTTATCTACTGGATTCCCAGAGGATAAGAGCTACCACTGGACACACCAGACCCTTCTAAGGATCACTGCTTCAACAGGACACTCCATCTGGGCTGCTGCCACCATCCTGACTCACAGGGTGTCAGGCTGTATCCTGACTCTGCCAGCGTTCTTGTACTTTTGCATTTATTTTAATTTTCCTATTAAATTATAATTCTGACTTGTGATCTCCCACTGGTTTGTTTTCAGACTAGTACAGTGTATTTGCCCCTCCCTGATGCATCACCCTGAGCTCTGCTGTGTTCTGCTTGCCTCCCTGCTGCCCAGATTTTTGGGAGCACAACGTGCAGCTCCTGGGCAATCCCGCGGCAGGAAACGGGATTTTTGGGGACTGGGGGAAAACCCGGACTGGATTTTCCCCGGAGTACGGAATGGGGCCATGCGGGGAGAACCCGTCTTGGATGTTCCCC
>VXBT01005717.1:1059839-1143318 GCA_013400235.1 Oriolus oriolus | reverse complement strand
GGAAAACCCGGACTGGATTTTTCCCGGAGTACGGAATGGGGGAAAACCCGGACTGGATTTTTCCCGCAGCACGGAATGGGGCCATGCAGGGAAAACCCGGACTGGATTTTTCCCGGAGTACGGAATGGGGGAAAACCCGGACTGGATTTTTCTGGAAAATGGAATGGGGGGAAACCCGGACTGGATTTTTTCTGGAAAATGGAATGGGGGAAGACCCGGACTGGATTTTTTTCTGGAAATGGGAATGGGGGAAAACCCAGACTGGATTTTTTTTCTGGAAAATGGAATGGGGGAAAACCCGGACTGGATTTTTTCTGGAAAAAATGGAATGGGGGAAGACCCAGACTGGATTTTTTCTGGAAATTGGAATGGGGGAAAACCCAGACTGGATTCTTTCTGGAATATGGAATGGGGGTAAACCCAGATGGATTTTTTCTGGAGTACACAGTGCAACACAAAGGGCTGAAGAAGGCAAACAGACTGTGTCTCCAAGCTCCAGCAGATCCTCCAGATCCTTGCTCTTGGAGCCATCTACTCACAGGCAGGACAGGCTGTGGTGCAACTGAGCTGACACTATTCCAGTTTGAGAGAGGTGAGGGATTAATCCCTCTGCTTCCCACACTACAACTGTCAGTCCTGGCAGTGAGAGAGGGATCCCTGCTGACAGATCCGTAGCCAGCAGGATGCACACAGCCGGATTCCTTCCTGAGGGCAGCTGGCACAGACTGAGCGCAGTGACCGCAACCAGCCCACGGCTCAGGGGCCGAGGGGTCCCTTCCCTCGAGACTTTTCCATGTGTCAAAACGCAGAAAGATTTGACCAGTGCTGCCAAATCCTTTTGAAGTTACAACTCTCCCTGGAAATAACAGGTTGTCTCAAAGACTCTGAAATAATTTAGGAAACCCTGTGGGAGTGGGGAGCAGCTCCCACTGGCTGTTTGAGATGTGCTCTCCCTACTCTGCTCCTCAGATGGGGAATGAGTCAGTGCTGAGCCCACACGTCTGGGACTCTGCTCGTCACCTCCAAAGGCTCTTGAGGATGAAGGATCCTGAGCATTACTCCTGCCAGCAAGCTAAAAGGATTTACAAACTGGCCAGGGCTGTAGTCACCCATCTTCAGGACTTCCAAACAGACCCTTGGAGGAAAATCAGCCTCTTGGCTTTAAAAATATCGAGCCTGTTGCAGGGTGGAAGAGTCTGTGCCCTGTCACGGTGTCCTGGGTTACAGTGTAAGATGCAACCAAAAGTATGTATTCTACTATCTTCACAAGCTGTCAAAGCAGGTGGGGCAGGTGCTCCTTATCTCCTACCACGTGCTCCTTATCTGGTAACTCCCTACCAAGGGTTATCTCTGTTTAATGGGCAATCAAGGACACACCCATGACTCACACAATGACATCATCCCATTGTGAGCTGCTCCACCCAGGGGGAGGAGCCAAGCATTCCCACCTGGATATAATCTGGGGTTTGGAACAGCACAAGCAGCCCACACCTCCTGGATCTCCAGAGGACATAATCACCACTGGACCTTCAGAGGAGGACCAGACCTTTCTACAGAATCACGGCTTCAACAGAACCACTTCAAAGAGGACTGCAGCCACCACTTCATCGGGCTGCTCCCACCACCCTGCCCGGCAGGGTGTCAGGTCGTACCCTGACTCTGTCAGGTTCAGCCAGTGTTTCTGTGTTGTTGACTTGTTATATATACTAGTAAAGAACCGTTATTCCTGTTTCTCATGTAATTGCCTGAAAGCCCCTTAATTTCAAAATTATAATAACTCGGAAGGAAGGGGCTTACATTTCCCATTCCAAGGGAGGTTCCTGCTTTCCTTAGCAAACACTTGTCTTTCAAACCAAGACACGTGGGGAACAGGATCCCCTCCCTGCACAGGTGCTCTCTCAGAAAGGCAGGACACAAATCCTGGTCTCCTACATTCCTGCTTTTGGATCTTTTGGATAAGATCTTCCCAAGACTCCTTCACAGTGTGCCTGTCACTGGAACTGCTCCACAAGAACTAAATCCACCACATTAGGGGCTGTAAATCTATTTTATCTTTTGGCAAGTACCAATGACACAAGCTGAGTAACTTGCCCATATTTTAAGATTCCAACAACATGTTCAGATGTAACAGTGAAAAAATAAAAAAATAAAGTACCACCAAAAAAGCACCTTACAGGGGCTCTGTTCCCCAGGACCCACAGCCTGGCTGCAGTACAGTGTAAAGTTTGAGCAGACACACGCACAGCACAAGTCCAACCAAGTACTTTTACACAGTATTCTGAAATACATCCTAAATACTCTTTGTTTTCAGTGGGGAGAGCAGGAATAAGAATTTAAAAAGCTACATTTCCTTAGTACTGGTGGATGGACATTTCCACAGTTGTATAACGAAATCACCCCCGACAGAAATAGCAACTCTCTGTTAATACACTTGGCTAAAGCACGTTTAATTTGTGCTCATTCCCGAGCCTTCCCAAGTATCCTTCCCGGGTTACGTAACCTTCTGTCAGCCTGCACTTCCAACCTCCCCGTGCAGGTGGCTTCCAAATTTATTTCCAAACGTTCCCAGCACCACTCATCCTTTCCAGCACAAGGCTCCCCGGGGCAGCCCCGGAGCTCCGGCGGAGCCTCCACCCGCCCGCTGCGGCCGCTCTACCTTGTGGTGGCTCGAGACCTCGTCCCTGCTCCTGCCCAGCTCCTCGGCCAGTTTCACGTTCTCCTCCTGCAGAGCCTCGAGCTGCTGGGACTTGTGAGCCGCTGCCAGCTTGAGCGCTTCGCTGAGAGCACACAGAGAGCATCGTTACCATAGGAACGGGAGAGGCGAGGGAAAACTGGGGGAGAGAGGCGGCTTCACAGCTTGGAAAAATACATCAGGGTCACGTGGCTGAGGGATCGGGAATAGCGGTGACAATCCTGGGGACACGGGGACGGGGTGAACCCTGCGGCTGCACAAAGCCTTCCCCTCGCCGTGGTTCAGGTAGTCGGGAATTCCCACGGGCAGCAAGGCTGGGATTTGGAAATGCAGGGTTTGGCCTGAGGGTTGGCAATGTTTGCAGCCTGGACTGTTCACAGAAGGGAACTTTGCAGCCAGAGGTAAAACAGAATTGCTTAAAAGCATAAAAAAGAAAAAGAAAACTAGGGGAAAAAAGGCAACAAGAAAAAGCCCAGCTTAGAGCTCCACTGATTTAACTACTCCCTACAAGGTCTGACATCCAAACATAGAAGAAAGTTCAGGATCACAGGAAGCAAAACCTCATCTATTCCATTATTTTAACAGACACTAAACTGCAAATGAGACAAAAACAAAGCTGAAGAAAAAAAGACTTTGCAGCTTTCATCAGCCTGTGTTGCTACTAATGAGCGTGGTTTCCTTAAAATACGTTTATTTGTAACAAAGTTTTTGAAAATATTTTGCATGCTAGCTGTAACATGAGTGACTAACACAAAATCTTTAAGATTTGACATCTTTCAAAAAGCACAAAAGATACCTTCAGTTTCACTGAATAGTAATTTTTATTACTGTTTCGTTTTTAAAAAAAGGAGTCTCAGTGCTCCTGCGTGCCAATACTACAGACTTAAACCCTGACTGGAATATTAAAAATACTTTTTTAACACTGTGGGAAGGAGAAGAACCTTTAAGTCAGAAATTTATTCAAGCACTTCAAAATACAAGGATCTGTTGTGTCTTACTGGGCACATTTAGACAAAAGTCTGATTTACTTTGAGTTCAGCATCTCATGGGACTCTGATTTTTCAACCATTTCTTCTGCCTAGTCTCACCTTGGCTAATTCCCACCCTGATCCCCCTGGACTGCAGCAAACTGCTCCCACCTCATATTTCTAACTATTTTTCCTTGCTGAGGTACAGCACCAACCCCTTCTCCTTTTTCTTTTGGCATTAAGGCACAGATTGTTCAGGGCTTTATAAAAACCCTACACCCAATATTGGGGTCAGCGTGTCTGAAATGCTCCCGTGTTCGTGCCAAGGAATTTCCAAGGGATGGCCCTGGGAGCACCCACAGGCACTGCAGCTTTCCCTCATCCAGCCTTGCAGGGAGGGCTCCTTCCCAAAGGACACCCTGTCCCTGTCCCATCCCCTGCCTCCAAAGGCAGCACATTCCTCCAGCTCCCGTAGGCACAACATTCCCTCTGCTCTCCTCACCAAGGCCTCATCAGCTCAGCCCTGAGCTGTGCCCTCTACCCACACCCTGCTGATCAGGAATCCCTGCTCCTAAGCTAATTCTTACTACAATTCAGACAGGGCAACACACAAAATAACTATCAAAGATCAGTTAAAAACTAGACAAGCTTCCCCTTCTCCCCAAGGTCTCAGCTCTGATTGAATCAGAGACCACATTCAGCAACAGTCGAAGAAATAACAGAATTAACCCCTCCAGAGGGATCAGAGTCCTGGGAACACCTTGTAGTGCTGGAGATTTTCAAGGCAGCATCTCCTATAAATAATTCCCACCTGGCAAATTACAGCCCAGTATCTGCTGCCTTTCCACACTATCAGACTCTACTCATCCCTTGCAGTTCTAGCATTAGAGCAATCAGCAATCAGTTGCTCTGGCACTTCCCACGAGCACTGAGGCAGGAATTGCTCGTGGAAAGAAATCCTGCTTTTCTCAAAGGGGTCTATGCAATTACCCAGGTTTTCCAAAGCCACCAGCACAGACTGCCAGTCACAGCCAGACACTGAATTCTGTGAGCTGGTGGCCCTTGTGTCCCAGTGTCACCTCGGAGCTGTCAGTGGCTCAGAGCTGTCACAAAATGACAAATGGAACTACAATAATAATACTAATTATTAGTCAAAGCTGCTCTAAAGCTGTCAGCGAGATTCCAGCTCTCACTCCACGAGCCAGGAAATTCCTCTTGGAGCACAGGTGGAAAGAGGTTTGTGGTTTAATGCATGACACCTCTGAGAGCTGGGGATGTGCAGCCGCAGCAGGGCAACAATAAATGGGATCTTTATTCCCTGTGGCACAGCAAAAGCTTTGCTACAATGAGATTCTGCAGGGAAAATTACTTTATATCAAATGCTTTCAGTTCATTTGTTTGTGTCCAGTGTTACACATCGTCAGTCTGTAGTATGTAAAATGCTGTTTCTCCAGTGAAGTGGCTCCAATAATGAACAATTAACTTGAATTTTACATTCCATATATAGGATTTGGTTTGTACCAGTTAGAAAATAAATACACAGTAGGGACACAGAAATAAACTTCATAAAGCCATCAATGAAAAACAAAAGCAGAATCAAATATTCTATGAACAAAGCCACTTAACACTCCAAGTGTACTTGTAATTAAATCAAACAGAATTCTCTTCTAATAAAGATTCTAATATCATCTCGTGCCCTCAGCTACAGAAGCCTCCAACAAACAAATTATTTCAAACTATGCTCCAAGGATTTTCTTCAATTCCCTTCAGCAATTTAGTAGCAACATTCTGATGCCAAGTTTTGCACATGCCAAACATTTAATTTTGACCTAATATCTGCTTTATAAGCAAGGATACCAGAAAGGTGCTGAAAGACAATTTAAAAAAAAAATGAAAATCAAAGGTAAACATGCCCACAAAATTTAACAGATTTAACACTGAAATACTTACAATTCTTTCTTAAGTTCTTCCACTTTCTTGTTCTCCAGATTTAGAAGCTCTTTTGATTTACTAAGCTCCTCTTCATTTTTCAGGTTGTTTTGTTTAAGCATGTCCAGCTTAAAGAGGAAAAAAACCCCCTCATTACACCAATGAAACCACACAGTTCTCAGGTGCAGCACTCAGAAGTGACACTCAGCAAAATGGGGGCTTGTTCCATTTTCCATCTTTAGCCCTTAAATTAACCCAGCCTGTCTGGACTGATGTGTTTGTCCAACAACCAATGTTACGAGATTTTCTGCATTCAAAAAGAGCAGCACAAAGAATTCCAAGTCCACTGGAGAGCAGTTTCCAGGAATCTGGTGTCAACACCCCAAGGTAAAGCCCAAAGCACATCAGCTCCATTAATCCCTGCAGCACACAGAGCATTATTTGTTTCTTAAAAGCAAAGCTTATTGCTAAAATCAGCTGTTCCCTTGATCTTTATTCCTCTAAGATAACTCAAAAATTCTGCTTTTCTTCCATACCTTATTTTCTGAGAGTCAGCAGGGCTGAATGCTGTGCCTGCACCCACAGGAAATGAATTCCTTGTGGAGATCTTGTTGCATGGGGCAAACCTCGGACAAGGATTGCCTGAGCTTGTGGCCTCCCCATGGGAACACCACGAGCTCGTGGACCTGATTTGTTTGCATCCAGCCCCACAGTATATTACATAACAGATAATCTGCAGCCATTCTCACAGCATTACAGGACCTTGTGGATTTTTTTAATCCAGAAAGGGAACCCCTCCCATATGAACGTCACCATTTCTAACTCTCGAGCCGGCAGATCCTGCTGGAAATCGCTCCCGTTCCAGCACTTAGGGCAGCCCAGCTGTTCACTCCCTGTGCTATGGGAGCTGCAGAAGACCAAAAGGTGAGGGCATCCTCCCCTTCCTCAGGCCCTGGAGCAGCACAGAGTGGTGGGGAAGACACGGACTGGGAACAGATCCCAACAGGAACTGCCGCACCTCAGACTGACACCACGCGCAAAATACGGAATAACCGTGACCATAAAACCACGTGCATTTTCCATCACTCTGCACTCATCCAGTCATTTTACACAGTGGGAAAACGACAGAATCCTCTCCTGACTAATCCAATTCTCTATTATTCAACAGTTGCTCTAACAAACCAGGCAAAACTTTTCACAGAAAAACATTTAATGTGATTACCTCGTTCTGCAGCTTCTCGTTTGTCTGTCTCGAGTTCTCCAAAGAGGCCAAAGTTCCAATCTTTTCTTTGTGAATGGCATCCTTCTCCTTGGTCACCCGCTCCACTGCCTGGAAAACATCTGCCAGTTCGGCCACCTGGATATAAAGGGAGGTGGGGAAAAAACCCCAGTTATTACCAACAGGAATTCTGACAGCAAAAGATCAATACTTTATGCACAGCTCCATGGTTTGTCAGCTGCTTCCCAGTTAAGTAAGGACTTCAGCTGAGAATTTATTTGCATTTTGAAGCTGCATAAAGTATAAAATGAAGTGGACAAGAGAAGATTCAATCCCATGCAGAAACAGATCATAACCCCATGCTCGTGTCACCACTGAGGAATTCCCTCTGTTTTAATTCCTGGATTTCTCCTTATCACCACTGTGATTGCTCTTAGACCTCTCATCTCTTTAGGCAGTAGAAATTCAACAGATATTCACTTCCAACAGCCTGGTATATTTTCAGAAAATATGGAATTACAAAAACTCAAAAATTTGGAAATAATGGAATTAGAGATAAAGCCAATTATTGCATTATTTCAGTGTTGTTCATTATGGCCTCATAAAGGAAACACTTCACAAAAATATTAAAATACTTAGGCAGGTGTAATCTATAACATATCTCAATTCCAATTTGCATTCAATGAGATTTTCTGGGCTTCAAGCCACACAAACTGAAAATCAAAGTATTTTATATAGAATTTGTTGGTGGTGAATACAAAACACTTCTGTGAATAAAAAGAACACCAGAATTGTCAATATCTTTCCCACTCTCTAACACTGCTTTTATCCAATTACATTTACAGGAGCAGTACATTATTTTGTATTTTTGGAGTAACTCAGATTTGTAGTTTGCTGCACTTGAACATAAAATTGCACAAAGATCCAATCTAAAACCTTATCCATTACTACTTTAGATTTTAAGGTGCAAAGTCCTGCACCAGAAGCAGCTGCTCAATGTCTCCCACCAGATTCAGGGAATACAACTTCCTTTTATTCACAGTTTATGTTGTTTTCTTGCAACATTCAGCGACAACAGAGGCTTTTGTAGTTAAAAATATTATTTAAAAAATAAAAAGGTGTCTTTCAGACTCACAGTTGCAACTTGCAACAACCCCCAAGCACCATATTGAGAGAGCCCACAGCTGCAGTGTGTTATGAAGTGCTGAGTGTGCAGTGAAGTGCAGAGAGGAAACCAGGGGTTAGTGCTCAGGATTAGTAGAATCAGCCCCAGACTTGACTTTTAACTATGAATTTCAATACCTCTGGTTTTTGCACTACTGCTTGGGCCTGGAGAGTCTCAGTTTCTTTTACTTTCAAAATCAGATTGTTCATTTGCTCCTGCAGCATCTGATTTTGGCCCTGAGACTCCAGCAATTTGCCTGAGAGGTCACTATTAGTTTGTTCTAAAAGTTTAACTTCCTCACACAGTTTGTAATAATCCCGGGAGAATTTCCCCTTCTCATTCACTGTTCCCTCTTTACTGACGACCACACTTTCCTGCTTATCCCTCAGGCTGTTCAGTTCCTGAAGGAAATCAATTCCCTCCTCTTCCATCAGCTCCATCTCGTGTTCAAGCTCAACCATCTTCTTGGAGATTGAGCTGTGCAGGCCCTGGAATTCTGCTGCTGAGCTGGATAAGGTAGCAAAGTCACCCTTCAGTCTCTCCATGCTGGAAGTGAGCTGCTCTTTCTCTGCACAGAGGGCTTCTTTCTCTTTCATTATTTCTACCAGTTTCATTTCAGATTTTTCTTTCTCCTGAGCTAGAAGGTTTTTCTCAGCCAGAAATTCCTCAGTTTTCTCTCTCAGCTCTTCTACCTCCTTCTCTAAGCAGCTGATGTTCCTTTGAAGTTCCCTACGTCCCAACAGAAACGATTTCTCGTCCAGTTTTCGAGCTTCCTTTTCTAAGGTTAAGTTTTCTTTCATAAGAGCAACCTCTCTGTTTAATTTCTGACACTTCTCCTGCAGCTCATCCCTCTCCCTGGTCAGCATCTCCCTGGCAAAGGAGCAGGTCTCCAAGGAAGACGACAAGACCTGCTTGGTGTGCGATGCAGCAGCCAGCTCACCTTCTAATTCTCTTTTGGCATCCTGGGCCTCCTTCAGAAGATTGGAAAGGTCACATTTACAGGCCATTAACTCTTGATTTTCTACAGTCTTCTTACTTAGCTCTCTCTTCAGGGCTTCAATAGAATCTTGGAGTGTGGCATTCTCTTGAGCCAGAGCATTCTTGGATGAGAGGTCCAGCTCACGTTCTCTCTTCAGATCAGAAATTGCCTTTGCACAAGACTTGTTTTCATCAAGAAGCTCCAAGTATTTTGTCTCCAATTCCTTCTTCTCTTGGAGAAGAGCTTCGTTGTGCTTTTCAAACTGCAACGACTTCTGAAGGACAGACTCCTTTTCCAAGGTCAGTTTGTTCATTTTCTCAGCACAGACTCTCTCACAAAGCTCAGCATCTGCTGAGGCCTTCGCAAGCTTCTCAGCAATTGCCTTGTTTTCATTGAGAAGTTGCTCCTTTTCAGCCAAAAGCCTCTGTTCTGATGAAGAAAGAGCCTCTTTCTCTCGAAGTAATTGATTACATTCCAAACTGAGTGTCTCTCTTGAGGCTTTCATTTCCTCCAGAAGACAAGTGAGACTCCCGAGGGAACTCTCCATCTCCACGGTGTCTTTCATCACTTTGGTAAGCTGTGTCTGCATCTCTTCCTCTCTCACTTTTAACGCTTGGTTTTCACTGACTGCGTTGTCTAAACTCACTTGCAGCTCTTCCGTGCCTTTGAGGAGCATCTCCTTCTCTTCCTGCAGGCTCTGCAAGACCCTGCCCAGCTCCTTTTCCAGGGCTTCATGCCTGTCTTGAAGAGTCGAGAGCTCCCCTAGGGCTGAATCTCTCTCTGCAGCCAGAGTTGACACTTGTTGCTGAAGCTCCCTTTGGTCTCTGGCCAGGGCCTCACAAGAACTTCCCAGCTTCTGGATAACATCATCTTTGTCTTTTATAACTGCATCTTTCTCTTCCAAAAGTCTCTTCTGATAATTCTCCAGCTCTTCCCATTCTTTGACGTGTTTCTTACACGCCACATCCATGGCATCTTTGCTGGCCTCAAGTTCCTCCAGCTGTTGGAACAAGGTGAACTCAAAGGACCGCAGAGCCTCATTTTCCTGAGCTGCCTTCAGCAGCCTTGCCTGCACTGCCTCGAGTTCAGAGAGTAATTTGCTTTTCTCAGAAACCAGTGCTCCCTTTTCTGTGCTCTCCTGCTGGCTTTTGGCTTCAGCTTCTTCCTTCTGCTTTAGGATTCTTTTATTTTCTGCCTTCAGTTCTTCTTGGTCTTGTTGCATTAATGAAATCTTTGATTCCAATTCTTTAAGTTTTGATAATAAGGGACCTCTCTCTAATTTTAAAGTATTCCCCTCCTGTGCCAAAGTCTCTTTTTCTGATATCAAAGCCCTCATCTTGTCTGACATTTGTTCGATTTCTTTTCTGGATGATGCTAACACAGAGCTTAAGGACTAAAGAAATAAAGTCGGGGAGAAGGGAAAACAAAAATCAAGTCAAGCAGATGAATGAGAAATGTGCTTTAAGGGCAAATAGAGCAATTTTAATTTAAGTTTTAAAAGTGTATACACTGACACACAGTCCCTGTGTGAACTCAACTGCTGACAGACACCCCTGTAACATTACAGAACACCCATCATCCACAAGAAAATGTTTCGGTGGCTAAATAGTATTAAAAAAATCATGGTTTAAAGGTTCCTCCATCCAAATTTCATGTAATTTATAAAACTACTCCCAATAAACTGACTGACTGTAAATTATTCAAAAGAAGAGGCACAGAATGATTTCATGAGACTCTAAATGAATTAAAGCGTAAGGAGTTCTATCAGATGCTGACTTCCAATTCTCAATTTCACCTTCCATAGATAATTCTCCTCATGATTCTACCAAAAATGTATTGTCATAACCCCTTTAATTCAAAACACCACACCAGTGGTGTCAATATTGTGTGTCAATTTATACACTAAATAATTTGCTAAATCATACAGCAAAGATTATAGCAAATAATTGATGAGGGATGAAAGCAAGCAGTAATGTCAAAGAAACAGGAGGAAAAATTAAAATTGCTAAAGTCCAGCTACACACTAAATAGCTGCAGATCATACTACAAAATAAAAGGTGTGTAGCACTTCTAAATGAAGTAGTTCACAATGCATCTTAAAATTCAAGCATACAGAAAAAAACAGGGAATGACATCTGGCTCCAGCTGTCTGTGCTGAGCCAGATATCTATGAACATAAAATGTTAACTGATATCAAAGAACTGTCTCTCATCAAATCTTGTGTAATCTAGAAAAGAACTAACAACCAGTTTGTCCTGTGGGCTTCTCCTCCCTAACCCATATCCACGTACCCAGGAAATGTTCAGAACAGAAACACTGCAAAAATCTGGCTATGAAAGGCTGAAGCAGAGAGAAAACAAGTCACTGAGACAGAAAATTTAAACTTTAAGTCACTTGCAGAGTGACAAAAGCCACTTACTCTGGCCTGCTCTGCTTGTTTCTGCAGTTCCTCAGCTTGTGCCTCCAGCTCACTGTTTTTCCTCTGGGCACTTTTCAGTGCCTCTTCTGCATCCAGCAGGTTCTGCTTAAACCCTTGGATATCCGCGTCGTGTTTAGCCACCAGCTCGGAAGTTTCTTTTTCATACTTGGCCTGAAGATCTTTGTACTGATGTTGGCTGGTCTCAATCTGCTTTTTCTGGTGGAAGATAAAACAGTAAAACTCAGTTCAAGCAGCAGTGGGACAACATTCTGCAGTTTTAGTGCTTTTAAAGCCGTTCTTACCATGTCTGTTAATTGATCCTGCAGATTTTTCAGTTCTGCTTGATGAATCTTGAGGGTTTCCTGCTGACTCTGCTCAGCTTTCTGTGTTGTCTGCTCCACGTTTTTCTCAAGCTGAGCAGCCTTTTCATTTGCTTTTGTAAGCTCGAGTTGTATTTGCTCCAACTGCCTGGAAAAACCAAATTAAAGAACATCACTTTTTGCTGACAGCACCACAAGCACAGAGATGAAAGAGCCAAGATTGTGCTGAAGTTCTATATTCTGACCAGGCATTTAGAAAGAGATTGAATTGTTTAACAGATAGAGAGTGTTCTGCTAAATTCAATACACACAGGGAAGATCAAGTAACTTTGCTCCCCATCTGGGGTTTTGTAAAGGTAAAGAACAACTACTGTACACATGATTGTTATCTGGAAAAAACCCTACATTTTCTCTCACAAAAATGTGACCCAAGTCTTTTATATATCCAAATAAACTGAGCTGATCAGGTAAGCAAATAATCATGAAGCACAATCGCAACACAGTCTGGATTATTCAAGAGGTCACTTACTCTGGGCAATGAGAAGCACGTTACATAAGAATTTTGGAATCATCAATGTTGGATGCTCTTCAAATCACTCCCAGGAGACTGTTTTGATTGTTTTAGTTTGCTAGAATAAGTTTAGTTGTCATATCAATGTGACACTCAGGAGCATCTTGTTCAGATATTTACAGAAAAATAAAATGAGAAGCTGGGAGCGTGGGAGTGGAGATTTGATGTGACAATGCTCTGACAGTGATGAAATACCTTTCTTTTAACCTCAGCTCATCGTTCATTCTTGTGAGCTGGGCAGAGCTGTCTCCTGACGACTTCATGATCTCTGCAATGTCATTTTCAAGTTTGGCTTTTGCTTCCGTCAGCTGCTGCTCCCTCTCTTCTCGCTCCCTCAGCTTCCTCTCCATCTCTGAGCAAAACAAAGGTTGTTAAGCTGTAAATTTAAGAGGAAGGGTATGCACAGAACAGCTGGAGGATTGTAAAGAGCTAGAAACAGCAATACTGATGCTACAGACCTCACTGATCACCCCTTTAAAATGAAAAATGATGATTGATTGAACTGCTAACTGCAGCAAAAGGTTAAGGACTCTTCAGAAACAGTGAAGAGCAGCCGGTCATGAACCCTTTGTTTCAGAAGTGATTCACTTCAGGCCATGAGAAGTGGGTACAAGTTCTGCCGTCTCAG
Source organism: Oriolus oriolus (assembly GCA_013400235.1). NCBI lineage: Eukaryota > Metazoa > Chordata > Aves > Passeriformes > Corvidae > Oriolus > Oriolus oriolus. The sequence continues at coordinate 1,130,428 of VXBT01005717.1, read as the reverse complement.
AGGGGAAGGAAGCAAAGGAGGAAGAGAGCTGCAGGTCTTGCAGGTGAAACCATTCATCAGCTGTTCAGCAGAGCAGCAGAAAATGAACAAGGAACGAAACACGAAGCTACAGGGAAAAAACGCCTCAGGCCAGGGCAGGCACTGCCAGGGGCAAGGGCAGCCCTTGGGATCACTTCTCCCGTGCCAACAGTGCCAGGCAAGGTTTGCTTCAGGGCACAAATTGTGCTTGATTCCCCTCTACACTGGTTTTACACGGAGACGTACAAGGACAAAGGCACAGCAAAGCCTCCTAACAGGCTACAGGAGCCACACCAGAGCACACAGCTGATGCATTTCCAAAACACTCAATTTCATCCCTTCCTTACCAGTCAAACTAGACTTGAGCTGCTCCAGTTCTGAAGACATGAGTGCAAACTGCTCTTCTTTTTGGTTCAGTTTTTTCACCGTTTCTAGGCAAGTAAAATTTGGAAAACAAAGTTAGTAACTACTTAGATGCAGGCAATTCCACCTACTTGCAAGGTATGTTACCCTTCAGAGAGGCTGCAAGTAATCCTATCCTTTCCACAGCCACTGAAACTGCTGTACCATCAGGTATGAGCTTGAAAGCGTTTAAAAAACCCCATTTTGTTGGCATTTCATTTCTGCAGCTTTTTAGTTCTCTGTTTGTTTTAGCAGCACATACCTTGCATAGCTTGTTGAACATTCTCTGCTTCATCAGCTGCACTAGTAAACTTTTCTTTCTGAAAAATTGATAAAACCTTAAGGTAAGGTTTGGTAATAACAGTACAATTCAACCACTGAAGTTATATTAGGTATTTTTCATGTACAAAATAGAACAGTTTTTGCTCCTATCATAAACAGATCTCAGGTTTTTGAGTTACAGGTTGGCTCAGAGGTACTCAGAAACATAAAGCAAGATCTTCCCTTGCCCTGGCTGCAAGTCCCTCAGCATTTAAAGTAACTCCTCCATCAGCTGCCATAGAGCCCAGGGCAGGAAACAAGAATTTGGGGTCTCTATCCCTGCTTGCAGGGGGACACCTGCAACCCTGTGAGCCATCTCCTAGCAGTGTTTTCCAGCCCTACGAGCAGGAATTGATGCCAGACAGTGAAGAAAAAGGAGGATTTTGAGGAAGGCACATGAGGCTCTTCGACCAACTCTGAATATTTACTACTGGCCAACGAAAGACCAAAAATCCCATTGTTCTGTTACTACTGCCAGGGAAACCTCACCCAACAATAGAGTATTTGGAAATTTATTTCAATGAGAAATGTCTTGAAAAACCATTTGTAAGAAGTGTGTAGCAAGCATTAATTGGCACAACAGCTACAATAAAGGGCCATTAAGTGTTCCTTAATGAGCAGTCTAAATTTATACTGCTGCTGCTTCTGATCTGGTTTGATTTTATCTGCAATCCATAAATAGATGAGTTCTATTTAGACAAAACATCTGATAGCACAGGACTCAGATGAAATGATCTTTTTATTGAGACAGATCCCGTTAGCCATGAACCCCTTCCCTTCTCTCCATGAGTAAAACACCTTTGGAAGGCTTTGCTCAGAGCTGATCCACAGATTTCCATTACACTCTCACCATGGAACCCAAAATCCAAAGAGTAAAGGCAAAATTTTCCGTTATTACTCACCAAAACTTGAAGTTCCTTTTCCAAAGAATCTTTAACTTGATTTACTGCACTCAAGCTTTTCTCAAGGTCAAGAAGCTTTTGCTCTTTGCCCTGAAGTTCTTTGGCCAGATTACTGGCCTAACAAAGGTGATGAAATGGAGTAAAATAAAATGACAAACATGAATGAAAAATTAGGAAAATTAAAAGGTGAATCTGAAAGAAATAACTGTAATATTAAAATCACTCTAAGATGAAAAATAAAACAAATGAAGAAAAAACCATGATGGGTTAACTGAGTGAAGCTGATTTCCACTGATGACTACACACATCACAGCACTAATTGCATCTTGGAACAGATTTGAAATCATTAAAATGTAGTTATTTTGGCATTAATGGTGAATACATTATTTAATGGCAGACATTTCTGAGTACATTTAAAATTTCAAACAAGTTCCAGCATTAGTTCAATCAGTTTTGGTTCTTTTTTGTTTGACATTTTTGAACTGATTGATTTGTGCTTCAATTGGCTGATCAGATCAAGACACACACGGGGAGGGAACCTTTCCAAGGGCTCTGTACCACACCCAAGGGTAGTGCAGAAACCCAGTGTGACCTCAAAAAGAGAGTAAGAGGTAGAAATTTGGTATCTTGGAACCAACTGTGAAGGGTTTAGGAAAGTTCTTTCCAGTTTTTTTCCCCTCTCCTCTTCACTACCATCAGCTTTAAAGGTGTTTCATCCAAACCCAAGGTGTATCAGGCTGCAGTCTGTGGTTCCAAAGTGCAGTGGAACAGTGCCAGCAACATCCCTGCAGAGCCTGGGCTTAAGGAAAAGTTCCACCAGGATTTTCTGTGCTTTCTTTTGTTTTTAACAGCCTCTTCCATCACCTTGTCAGAGGAGGGGAAAGGTAATGAAGGAAATATTTCTCCACTGAGCCTCACGTCCCTTTATCTATCCCCAAAGGTTAAAACCTTAGGATGTGTGGATTCTTCTCCCAGACAAGCCAACAGAATAACTTTTCCATAACAGGAAGATTTCAGCACAGACATGCCCAAATCTGCAGCAAGGAAGTGCAGAAGGATTTTTTCCTTTTGCTTATTGGTGCAGGTGGAGCACCAGAAACCTGTTGAGACACGACCCAGTTAATGCTCCTCTCAGCCTCCTCAGATGGTCCCAAGATACACATTCAGTAAAACTTGTTTTTTCTGTGATGTATTTTCTATAGCAGCTTAAAACGGTACAAATGTAAAATAAAAGCAAAAGAAAACTTAAAAGGATGGATGTTGATACAAACCTGGCTAATTCCATCAACCTTTTCAGTCTCTAAAGTCTGAATTTGTTTCTCAGCTGCCTCAAGCTGCTTGCTAAGTTTCTCGATTTCCAATTTACCTTCAGAATTGGCTTTCTCAAGTGCAGCAAGGTCCAAAAGCTTTTCTTCAGCAGCTTTGATCTGTGGTGTAAGACTATCAATAACTTTGGTTTGTTCATTGTACTTGGCTTGCAGTACCTCTAGCTCCTTTACCTTTATCTCAGCTTCCTGCAATTTGTTTAAAGTGTCTTCCATTTCTACTAGATGCTGATCTTCCACACTTTCCAGTTTGGTCTTCAGGCTTTCCAGGTTCTGCTCTTTCTCCTCCGTGACTGCCACCAGTTTTGCTTTCAGCGACTCGATCTCTTTCAAGTGATGAGATCTCTCATTTTCCTGCTTCAGTTTTAAATTCGACATTTCGTTTTCATAGTCTAATTTCATCTTCTCAATCTGAGTCTTTAACTCTGCGAATTCTGCCGTCTGAGCCCCAACACCTTTGCTGAAAGAAACTTTCAGCTCTTCCATTGCTTGCTGATGGGAGGCGATCGCAGATTCCAGCTTGGACTTCCACAGCTCTATCACATCAGAATTCTCCTTGTTGGCGTGGTCAAGCTTGGTTTTCAAGGATTCATTTTCTTTCACCATTCTCTCATTTGAAGCTGAAAGGGACTTGATCTCTTTCTGCAAGGCTTCCTCACTAAGGCCAAACTTCTCCTTCAGCGAATTCACCTCATTCTGATGTTCTTTGCCGGCTGCTGCCATTTTTTCTTGCAAAGAACTGATTTCTTGTAGCAAGGAAAGAGAAGTGTCCACGTCGTCGATGTGTTTGCTGGAATCCAACCTCCCTCGGAGCTCAGCCACTTCCTTCACCCTCAGTGCCAGGTCCCTCTCCAGCTCCATGATCCGGGACTTTTCCGACACTGTTGCCACCTACGATCAACAGCATTTTAAGAAAAGAATTATTATAAAAGATACATTTAATACAAAGACACTCTGGTCTTGCTGAAAAGCTTCCACCGAGCGTTGCAAATTGCTTCAAAAAGGGAAAAATGTCCACAATTCGTATGACAGGCATCTTGTGTTGTCTATAAATGTAGAATTTACTAAAATTCATTCTTCTGATATCATCTAGAAATAACTTGCTAAAAAACTTACAAACCACCCTGATGGATATGATCAATGATTAACAAAATGTTCCTGAGAACCATTTTAAAGCAGACTGGAAAAGAATGGAGAACCTTGAGGTCTTTGATGAAATAATTCCTTCCAAATTCATCTCACACCAGCTACAAGACTGTCAGAGAAAATGAAACACACATTTTTAACCTATAAATCCTCTGAAATTCCTTCTATACCCTGCTCCATTCTCTCTGAAAAAGTGTCCTCACACTATCTGAGCTTTTCACTGACTGTTGGAGCAGTCTGTGCTACAGCAAAGCTCCCAGAATTAATTCTAATTAGGAAGTTACTGTTTTGACCTCCTGGACAAGATATTACTTACCTGCAGTTGCTCTTTGAAAGTACTTATTACATATTATATTGTTGGTTTTATATTCATCCTGGATTTTTTTTTTCATCCCACCTAAACTTCAAGAAAATCCCCATGTGTGAGNATATTTCTCTTTAAGAATTGACATCTGTTGAACTTCTGACTTGGGACAAAATATGTCAGTTATACTCTGACAGGCAACAGTATTAATTACTGAGATATCCATTAAAAGATTATGTCATTGGTGGGAAAAAAAGAGCTAGAAAGCCACTGCAAACTATGATTTAGAAAAGCAAGTAGTACAGCAGCTACTGAAGACCTCAGAAACCAAGCCCCAAATACTAAGCTTATGTTAAAAGGACTGGCATGTTCAGTCTTAGGTTTTTTGGGCTTAATGAACTCTGCTAATTTTTAAAATGAGCTACTGAATGTTCCTTTACGTCAACTCATGGTCTCATCTTGCTACTTCTCGATCCAAGGATTACTTTTGCAGTGTGAAGACGTCTTACCTGCGTTCTTCAACGAGTCACACGTCCTGGCACACACACACCCCATGGAAGCTCAAAATTAATGCTAATTTTCTACAGTGTTCCAGCTCTGGCTACGGCAGGAGCAAGGACCTGTTCCAGCACGTGTCACCCCCAGCATCGTGCCGTCAGAAATCTTCCACAACACAGATCAGGCTCGTTATTCAAACAGGGAAAACCATTACCCTAGTGTCTTCTAACTCCCTCTGGAGTTTGTCAGCTTTGGTCTTTTCAAAGAGCAGGCTCTGTTCAAGCTCCTTAATGCGGGCATGCTCCAGTTTGGTCTGCGTCTGTTAGTGGAGAGGGAGAGGAAGAGAACACAACGGTGCCACCATCACATGCCAGCACAAGAGGAGGAGCCACATGCAGGCCGTGCTGCCAGAGCCTTCTAACAGGTGAGCGGAGAGGATGCAAGGGGAGGAAAATGGACAGGGAAATGCTATGGATGAGGAAGATGGGCTGAAGGTGTGAATGGATGGGCATGTAAAAAGTAAATAAAATACGTGTAAAGTAAATAGATCAATAAATAAATAAATAGCAAACGGAGAAATATGAACAAAAAAGGTTTCATGCAGCTGAGTAGAAGTTATTTATCAGTACATGAAGTTTTCAGCACAAATTAGAATAGTTATGTCAAAAATATATACATGTGCATATATATCTCTACCTGTTCTAACAGGATGGTAAGTCCCTCTCCTTGTCATCCCACTACCTTTTTCCTCTCATGTGTTTGGTTTATTTTAAAAAAACTTACTTATTAACAAGGGGACAAAAATTCTCCACTGAAGCTCACGTGACAAATCAAAACTTTAACTTTCTCTTTTTGATAGTAGCTGTCTCTAAGTCTCAGCCATAAAAATGCTTCTGGCCAAGATCTGGGAACATGAAGGTTCACTTGTCACTATGGTTTGAATTATTCGAACAGAAATAGAAAGAGAATGGCTCTCTGTAACTCCAAAACCCTCCTCTCTTTTTTCCCTCTTCTCCTCTTTCAGGAAGGAAGCAACCAACAAGATTCCTCAAAACTGGATTAAAAAAGTGAATCAGCCTGGTTGCTCTGCAGTTGCTGAAGTCTAAATATATTGAACAATACAGGAAGTAAGAACAAAGTAAGATCTTTGGAATTCTAACAGGTTTCTGAAGAGAAGCAGGACACAGATGAACAGTGAGCAGGTACCTCCTGACTTTTGCTTCCAAACAGAATTTTTAGCAAGAACACAGAATAGCTGGTATTCTGGCTTGATATCCAGATACTCCCCGAGGCCTGCAAGAGAGCCTGAAGTTTAGGAGATGCAGGGAAAGTCCAGCAGGTAGTTCAAACCTGACCTGCACCTCTGAAGCAGGGAAGAGAAAAAAATGAAAGAGAAATATAAAGATCGGGATGAGCCTCTTGTTTGCTTCTCCAAACACAGAATTCCTTCTGGCAGCAGCAAGTTATCTTCATTCCCAAAAGCATCTGGACATCCAAGGGGGTTAATTTTTTAAACAGCTGGCTGTGTTACTATGGAGTTCCTTGGTCCACAAACAGTAAAATCCAGCAAAATTTAAAAGCTGCTTCTTAGATTTGTCGACGTTTTGAAATTCCACGGCAGGTCTGTTTCTCTCTCAGTGGAAGACCTTCAGGGTTTAACAGGGAAAAATGCCCCACAGTAACACAGATTGTTCTTTTTCCTGCCCACAGCCTTTGAAAATAGAATTAAGTATTCTAAGAGAAATAGCTATTTAATAAGTGGCTACAATTCAGTTTTCTCTCTGACACAGGTCAGTATTAGTTTTGATCCACAACCAAATTGTAAGTCAGTCTGAAAAACAATCTGCTTTAAAAACTGGAAAATCGTACCTTACTTGCTCTAATTCACCAAGGGGATCTACTGAAAACCAAGAAATCCCAAACCTCATGGTTGCAGAATTCCCCCTGTGTACCTTTGGAATATGCAACCTTAAGTTTTTCTATGCTACATAAAACCCAAAGCCTTTGATCATCAATTTTACAGACAGTGCTTTACTACTCCTAAGATCAGACAGACAATCACTGATTACTGGGTTGTTTTAAATCCCATCTCTTATATACTACAAAGGCAAGTAAGCTAAAATCCTGCCAAAATGGAAATAAAAGATTAAAAAATAATACTCCAGAGATCTTTGCTTGACACCTTTTTCCCCATTTAGAGTATGAGAGCTTTAATCAAACCTGATTTCCAAGGGATAGGTTCCAGATTCCCTGAGGTAAAAATCACTGCAAAATTTTGAACTGCTCGAATTTCTCTCCTGATGATGTAGAGAGAAATTCTCACTCATTATGGTTCTCTTTGAGGAACCCCAGAGCACAGTGAACGGAGAAGAGAGAGTACCCCAAAAATAAGAAAAGAATTTGATTGTAAACCTTAACTTGGATGGAAAAGAAGAGCAGGAAAAAAAGACAACAAAACCAAAGGAATAATCTTCCCCTTCTCCAGAGCTTCACAATTAGGGAAGTGATGTGGAAATGAGATTCTTACTCTGCCTTGAACCTTCAAGAATTCCACCCAAACTTCAGAGGCTGGACATCAGCTCTTTCCAGCACTTGTCTATTCTGGCTGCTCTTTCACTCCAGAATAAACTTGCCTGTGAATTCTCTATCAAACTGTGAAATTGTGCTGAGGCCAGAAATCCTGACAGCCAGTTCTAGGATGGGGCAAGACACCCTCCAGTCCCCTCGTGCTGGGACACAATCACAGGACACCACCGGGATCAGGGAGTGTCAGCCTGGAAACTCTCCTCTGGAGAGTGAAGATGTCCATTTTTAATGGAAAAATTACAACAGGGAAGTCAGGAGAAAAGATGGGATCAAAGAAGGAGTGCACAAAACAAGAGAAAGGAAGGGACCATGCAGATTTATTTCTAACAAAGCATCAGCCTGACGGGGAGAGTGGAGGAGACTCAGATCCCTGAGGGATCTCTGCAAAGAGAACCCCTAAGGATGCACAGCAGGAAAACCAGTTCTAGTCTTGAGAACTTCCCATCTTGGCTGAGGATGCAGCAGAGGAGGCAGCATTTAAATTTACCTTTTAAATTTCACTATTCTGAGCTGGGGAAGCAAGAGGACTTCTTAAATATCTCGCAAGGCCATTTCTGTTATCAAGTAACACGTTTTTCCTACATAATTTGAAGAGGAGCTACATGAAGATACAGTAAAATCAGACAGCTTTGCCCACTAATTGTTCAGATGGTTTTAATCATCTCTCCCCTCAGCATTTTGTACAGAAAAAAGGAAACAAATACATTGGGGAGATGAAGAACAGACAGATTTTTTTCTCTCAGAAAAACTGTCATCTATTGAACAGCAGCAGGATCTCACAGGAGAGCAGGCAGGATTTTGTGAAGAAAACAGCTAAAATCCTACATTTAAATTAAGGCCACTTCAGGATGCTGGTCAGTTGTGTTCTACAAGCTCCTAGGCTCTTCAGTGAGTTGTCAAGGTTTTGACCCTAAAGAATTCTAATGACACCCTGGCCCTGTCTGCAGTTAATGGGGATTACCACGTTTAGTCATTACACACATTCTTTCCAAGAAATGTTGTAATTGCTCTGAAAGCAACATGCACACAAATACCAGAGTCAATGTCTCAATAACAGATTATGCAGTTAGTGAATCAGTATAAGCATTTTCTGCACACAATCTGTTAACACGGGATGTCTCTGCACATTTAAGTGCCCTCTTACATTTTCTGGGTCTTCCGAAATCTGCCTCTTTCGCTATCAGTAAAATTAAAAAAACAAACAAACAAGAATGTTTCACCTGCAGTCTCAGCACTACCATTCCAACATGAACAACAGGAGACATTTCATCAGCTTGAATTCAGTTTACACCCCCAAGTTAAGCAGCTTGACAAACCAGAGTCTTTAGGACGGTTTGCCACGACTATCGGACTGATTTAACAGAAAATAAAAAACTGAAATATTTCCATGGACTAAACAATAAAAGGAGCATTCTATGAAGAGTCTAGATAGGTATCTTAAAATGAATGGAAGACTAAAATAAAAGAAATGTTATATGAAATGAGTATTTTTCATAAGGCTAGCACTTAAATCACAAATGCTTTACAGCAACACAGTTAACTAAATTTGTACTTTATGCTGTGCAAGAAGTTCTAATATCTTTCTGATCAGACAATAGAGTAGAACAACTAAAAGTATCTTGCTTATTAATTTCAATTTTGGGATAAAAATTGGCAGCGCTCAAATGCCTGAGAGCAATCCTTCCCTAAATATTCTCTATTCTGATTGTGTAATAACACACTGTGCCGTAGCCCAACGTTACAGTTACATAAACAACAGATAACAGTTGCACACATGAATTGCTATTTAGATTTTATGTGCAAACTCTCAGGACAAAGCACTCTTCATTAATCAATGTTCCCTAAGGGAAACACAGGAATTACTCAAAAACTTGAACAAACAGGACTAGTCTTCAGTATTCATTATAAGGCATAAATATTGACTTGCAATTTCATAACTTCAAAACAATTTTTCTACTTAGTGGTTACTAAGAATAGCAAAAAGTAGAATTCTCAATGAATTAATTTAATTTCTCTAAATAACTACAGCCATTCTACAGCACAGCCTTTGCTAAAGTGTGTAACTGAATTTGGGGTGCAATCCTGCAATTTTGGGACAATTGGCTTACTCAAGGACTGCAGAATTTGGTATCATTTTCATGTGGGCGGACCAGGATTGCATCTTTTAATGATTCCTGCCTTTCTGAGCCCTCCTGGGTATCGTGTTTACAAAGCTGGAGATATTTTACCTCTAGGTCTCCTTTGGTAATGGATTCTTCTTCCACACGGAACTGAAGGTCTTCAACTTTCCTGTGGGGACAACTCAAATTCCACCCAATAACTTAGAAAGAAAATGCTTTCAAGCTCACTTTTCAGCAGAAATCAGAATGACAGTGACAACATTCCCATTGTACCAGCAAACTGCCAGGAACATTAAGGAGAAATCTCTCACAGGAAGCATCAGAGGGAGGGAAAACTTCTGTCCTCAAAACACTACCAGTGACAAAGCAAGGCATCACTATTCCTGCAGCTCTGAAGGGGGTGTTTTGTATTAAAACCCTTTAAATCATCATTGATTCTTTCTTTTTCCACCCTTCTGCATGATCTAAGAGGTGACCTAAATGAGCAGTTTGATCTCACATTCTATATATGCTACCATTCACGTAGGACACAGTCAGAAATTCAGGACACATCCAAAGTATCCACAGGCCTTCAAGATGCCACTTTGCATCAAAACTCCAGCACTGAGAAACATGTCTGTAGTCAGGGTGAACAGCAAGATGCACAAGGGGAGCACAAGAAGAACATTAATTACATTAATGAGGACAGTTTGGGGTTACCTTTTCTCTTCCTCGAGCTGATTGAGGAGCTCCACTTTCTCCCTGTCAGCTGCCTCCACCATAGCTCGGAGCTGGTCCATTTTTGCCTCCATCTCCAGCACGTGCTAACCAGGAAGAGGAATAAAACCAAAATCTACTAAGCTGGGAAATACAGGAATTTTTTCCAAGTTATGTACCTGTACCTCAGTAACCAAAATTTGGTGAAGTGATGGGCCAAGTGACAGGAACGTTATCAAGTATGCACATCATCAAAGACTGTAGTGAAGTTCAACAAAAATGAGTTAAATTCAGTAGATCTGGTATCTCATCAAGCCAAAGATCCCACAAAGGAGATCTCACAGGTATGGATATTTTACCTTTAGCACACCACCTCTTACTCCCAACCCTTTTCAATAAGAAAATCTCATTTTGGAGGTTAAGTCCATTGTGTTAACTCTGTTTCAGAAAACAGTAACTCTCTTACCCGGTCGTGCCCATCGCGAACCAGCGCCAATTCTTGCTCTATCTCCCCAACGTGACTCGTTGCTTTTGCAACTTCTGCCCTCTCCAGGTCCCTTTCTGCCAGGAGCTGCTCAATGTGCTGCTGCTTCTCCTTCAGGGCCTCCTGGAGGGCCGTGGTGCCCGAAATTTTTCTTGCATACCGGGAGGAGGTTTCTGTCAACTTCACAAAATAAATGCGTTAAAAATCATTCTGCACCAAGTGAAAAAAACCAGGAGGTATCTCCAGACTCCACAAACACAGGGTTAGTAAAGCAAACGCTTTCTGTGACCTACTGTACCTTCTCCTTTTACACTTAAATGACTTTATTTTCCAGAATTTAACAGTGGCCAACATGTGTGGACAGAGCCCTGTAAAGAGCAGCAGGCAGAGGAGGAGGCAGGAGGGATGAAGTGAAAATAAAAGGCCTCAGTTGAAGGTGTAGACTCACACAAAGGCCGGCTCAGGATGTTCCTAAGCATCCTTTTGCATTAAAACAAGAAAGGCAGCTTTCTAGCAAGCCAAAAACATTGTGCCTCTAGCTACCAGGTAAAAGAAAATAGGAACAGCCTTGAACAACTGAGCAGTTGATGTGAGAGTCCAGCAAGTCCCAGAAAAGTTTTAGTTTTCCTAGAAACTGAAGCACGAAAAGTCTGCTGTGTCAAAACTGATTACAGGAAATCTCGTTTCCCCAGCAGCTTAACTTTTAAAGAAAAAGTCTCAGAATTATTTGGACAATCCTTTTAACTTGGATGGTGACCAAATGTTCACGCTGCCTGAGAAAAAGAGTTGGAAGAAAGCTGGAATTTTAATTCCAGAAATAATGGATTACAGCAGCTTTGTATTTTATGGCCTAAATCATGCAAAATCCCTGGGACACAACAAAATAAACAAACACGTTTTAGACATTCACAAGGTGTAACTTGGGGGATCACAGCACATGGAATAAAACCTTTGGCTCCATGTGTTAGTGCTGTGATCCCAAACTAGAGGGCACTCTGCAGCTGCAAGTGCAACTTCCAGAACAGATTAAGTAATGAAGTCCCAGTGTTTGTGCCAAATAAAAATCCTTTTTGTGGTCAGGTATTAACCCTGGTGCCCTGACCGACTGCTGACCTCTGTTAATCTGCTTCAGTTCTGCAGGACCAGGGTAAGTCACCTCTCTGGGCACCTGCTGGTCAGTGGGACAGTGGGACAGGGAAGCTGCTCCACATCACTGGGAGTCACCTCTTCCTAATCAGATCTATCTATGGACTTTGGTTTGAAAAAAAAAAAGGAAAAATCTAGGGTGACTGTGGAAAAATCCAATTATTTCTATGTTTTCAGTTGCTATAAAAGAGACTTCTCAAAATTCAGCCTTCCCAGATTTCCGTTTTACTGCTGCAACCCAAGATTAGGACATTTATGTAACAGAGCAACTTCAAAGGAATCCATAGTAAGTGTATTAGGTGGAATTAGTACTGTGTTAGATTTCACCTGAGCCACTGCACTTGGCAACACTCAGCCTTTATGAATTCATAGGATTAAAACCAAATCGAAAAGGAAAGAAAGAGGCTTCTTGTCAGCAGAGACTTGGAAATTGCTCCTGCTGCATTTCTCAGCTGACTCATCTTTTGAACAGCAAAAGGAAATTTTAAACATTTTAGCCAACGTGAAGCTTCCTGCTTAAATAAAACAAGTGTGATCTCTGAAACCTTCAGTGCACAACAGCTCCTCAGACACAAACCTCATATGACAGAGGAAGTGAAAATGAATTAAATGGAGATTGCAGCCGGAGAAATTTGTCGGCGTCCTTAAGCCCCTTTCTTATTGCAATCACTCTGTTAGCTTGAATTAAATATTCAAATATTCAGCTGCTCTCCAGGGCTAGCTAAGATTTCCTTCCTTCATGCACGCTTTGAATGAAGACGAGCACAATTAAACGCACGGTGCGCTCTGCCCACGATCTGCTCTAGTCTCCGTTTGTGCGAGCCGAGCTCGGCCGGGCTCGGGGCCGGGAAGGGGAAGCATGCGATGGAAAAAGCAGCTTACGAGTCCTGTGCGGCTGGGCTTGCTGCTTACGGAGGAGGCCACCGAGCTCAGCGAGCTCAGGGACGAGGCGCTGGGGCTGCGCTTCAGGGCCGCGGGTGTCGGCACCACCTTGCGCACCGTGGGCTTGGCCTTGGCCGGCGTCGTGGAGGGGAAGCCGATCTTGGTCACCTTGTGCACCGGGGCGAACAGGCCGTACTTGGGCTGGCACTGGAAATACCTTCCAAAAGCAAAGCACACAGAGGAGAGAAGGAATTAACTTTGTTTCACATGCACGGTCTGGGTTCGCGGAGAATTCTAGATCGGGAATATAAAAGTGTTAAAGGACACAGGAACAGCTGGTGACGATCTCATCCACACTGGATCGCATTGGAAAAGAGACTTTGAGAAGCTGAAACACCACGATCATATCAGAGTTCAGAAATTCAGAGTAAACGCCACAGCTCTAGTTCCTAAAAACTTCCATTCAGATTCAGTTTTATATCCATAGCTTTCCCCTTCATCACATTCCTCTGAGCTGCCAACAAATGTGGTGGCTGAGAGTTAAAAACAGAAATCAGATTTTAATTAAATCAAGTAGTTTTATATTTTATTACATACATACCATTTATGCACATTTGATGATACAGAACATATATCTTTGGTTAAATATAGACAAAAGCCACTTATCATTTTAAGCTGTGATCACCTATGTTAAGGTGGGACAATCCTTGCAAAACCTCTTTTCAGTGAGGTAAAAGACTGGTCCTTATGGCAAATGAGAAAGAAAGACTGTGGTGTTAATTAATGCCTTCTGAGTGTGACTTATTGGAGGAAGCAGCTACACTGCTCCCAAAGTCTACCAGGAGGCAACTGCTGGAACAGGAGCTTCCAGCTCCTGGGATGCTGGAAGATTTCCCTTAAGTACAACTATTGAATATCCAGAGATTTTCTTAACTGAGCATTCCTTCCAAGCTGAGAAATCAAACTGGCATTCAAAAGAAGGAAACTGTGTTTTCCATTACCAGTCTATGAATAAAACTCACATGGGAGTAGAGATCAGCTCATCCCACGAATGTGAGAGAAGTGTTGGCATCAGAAGATTCAAACCATTGCACAACAACCCTCCCCACCACCAGAAGACAAGGCAGGTTTAGAACCTCCCTCCCTCCCCTGATCGAAAATTTCAAGGAAGATATAAAAACTCAAAAGAGAATACAGAGAAAAATCTCATAAAGTAAATCTGGGGACAGACTGACCTCGTGCCAGCAACAGCTCCATCATTCTTTCCCAGGGGTTCATCCAGCTCTACTCCACACCATTCTCCTTTAGCAAAGTCAGTTTCTCCCAGAAAACGCACGACTCCAGCTTTTGTTCCTCCAACCTAAAGAAATAAGACACACAACCTGCATTTAATGCATTTCCAAATTAAAATACCAAGTTCAGTGAAAAAGCTTTTGGCATAACCATGTTCACAAAGCACAGGAATGACACAACCAGTTCTTATTTCAAACTACATATTTTTTTTTGTCTATGAGTTTGTTTTAATGTTGAAAAATTACTGATCTTCACAGCCAAAAATATATTTAACAAGCCACAGTATAACCAGTGCACTGAATGCAACAGATTTCTGCTAGAGTTTCACATAAATTTCTACCAGCAGAGAAGGATTTCTAAGGTCTATTTACTTCTTGTTCTAACTCTGTGAGGAAAAATAAAAGAAATGAAATGAGAAAAAAATCCTTCCGTATTTTCTCTAAGGAATAATTCAGATAAACTACAGAGTACAGCCCTCTTGTATTTAAAAGAACTGATATAAAGCATGATACAGAGCACTTGGCAGAACTGTAGATATAACCAGCTATTTGAATCCTTGGGGAGCAGAGAATCATTTTATCTTTTCTTCACTTTCAAAAATAAAAAAGAACCAACCCAAACACTCCTAAACGAAAGACTAGAAAGCAGCAGTTTTCAGACTTATAATATTAAATATTTACAGCCATTCCAATTACTTGCAGTGTCTGTGAGCTACAGCTTTTCGTAACACCCAGGGGATGGAAGAATTAAATTAAGTGAAGAAGGAAAAGGTGTTGTGTGGCTGACACTTGCCAGGAAGAGCCACAAGCCAGAACTGCAGGATTCCTGCAGTTCAGGAAGACAATATGTTGTGCCCTGAATTTCTGCAAATCTGTTCAGCCTGAATCCAGCATTG
The DNA here is from genome assembly GCA_013400235.1 of Oriolus oriolus. Lineage (NCBI taxonomy): Eukaryota > Metazoa > Chordata > Aves > Passeriformes > Corvidae > Oriolus > Oriolus oriolus. Next base: position 1,115,410 of record VXBT01005717.1, on the reverse strand, counting down.
TGAAAACAGGGACATGGTGATGAAAACCTCTTCAAGAGATCCACAGAATTCCACATGGAAAACACACCAATGGCTTGAAAATGTCCACTCGTGTTTTCCACCACACGTTATAGAACCAGGAATATTGTAAGACCTTGGCAGAGAGCTTGAATGAAACATCCTATTAAAGACTGTGATTTTCCTTTTTATAAGCAAAAAAGTAATTTAGTATTATTGTAATTTTTGCAGCAGACATTCTGGTTTTTGAGGGAACTTCCCAGGATTACTAGAGAACAACGAGCTCCTCATGCCATAAATTAAGGTGCACGATCACAGCACACGAGAGAATTCACATTATTCCATCTGGGAAGAGTTGCTCCACAAGGTCACCTGTGGGGAATTGAGGACTTTACATGTCCACAAAGTCCCAAGTCAGTGCCCAGGAGCTGCCACATACATATATGCTCCAGCTTCTGGCTCCAGTGGCAAGATGAAGCTTCAACTGATGAGGAAAAATAATCCTAATCCAAACCTCAGAAAAACAGGGAGAAAAATGAACCTTTTTTGATATTATTCAAGTGAGAAAGGTGGCAGAGGCACCTCTTGTCCACACTTAAGGTGGCAGCCCCTTCTCTGCTATTAGAAGCAATTCTGGAACAACTGCAGGTCACCTTCAGATCCTGCTTTAAGTGGCACTGTAGCAAATTATTACTCTCCATGGAATAAAAACACACAAAGTTTACAGTTATCATGACTCAGCCTAATATAGTAACTCGTAGAACCTTTGGTATTTGGTGCTCTTGGCAGAGAACACACAAACAAGCACTAGGACTGGCTTAGAAAAAAAAGAATTGTAACCACCCAAAGAGTTACAGAGAATCCAGATCTCTGTGGCACAGCGGTGAAGAGGAAATACATAACATTGATAAAGTATTTCCTGGGAGGAACAACCCCTTAAATTGAGGGATATGCTATTCACCCTCAGACATTATCTACTTTTTCTAGAGGATAAATACCATTAACCTAAGTACAAATATAAAAATAAATTTAAACCGCACTATCAGTCCATACGGAGTCTTCCAAGTTCTTATTCCTTACCCAGCAAGTTTGGGTAGGGTTTTCTGTCTGTTTGGGTTTGTCTTGTTTTGTTTGGTGTTTTTTTCTTTACAGATAAATTTGGAACATATCTTTAGGTGAAAAGACTGGTTAGTTGTGGTTAGAAGCTGTTTCCCGACTCAATTTTGTACCGTTTTCTACCTGAAAAAACAGAGTTAAACCAAAAGGGGCTCTACAAATCCATTTAAGAAATTAGACAGGAAAACTAGAACAACGGCCTAGATAAGGAGCATCCCTTCAAAGAGAACAGTCAGGTTTGGGGTTGCAGAGAGAGATTCCTCAAGCTCCTTTTCCAGAACCCTTGAGCCAGGCAATGGAATTTTATTCCTGTTTCATGCGTGTGTTTGTGGTGATTTCTTAAAACAAACCCAAATTAATTACCTAAACACAGCCACCCACCACGTTTCCATAGGAAGGTAAGTGGGGTAATTGAGGTAAGAGGTGTCTGAAGCACTGTGGTGGAATAAGATAACCCCATGCAAGGATTCCCAGGGACAGGAAAAACTGCTGCAATCTGTTCCCTCCAACTCATACTGGAAGTAAACCTCTAGATAAGTAATGCTGGTTCCAGGACAACACAGATTAAACTTGGGTGCAGAATGTTCATCCCTTTTTCTTTCATACCTTCGCCCTGCTCAAGATCCATGTTTATGTAAAAAATGCAAAGTGTTTATTTTGAAGATACTACATTCAAACCACAAACTGGGAGACACAACCTGGAGAGGAATCTGGCAGTGCCCAGTGCCCCCTGGACCTGCTCCAGCCCCCGCAGTGCCCGTGACCCACAGCCTGGTGGGAGCCAGCAAATGCAGGAATTCACAGCCCAGACCAGATGGGGCTGCACAACACGAGATTCCTGGGAGAAGCAGCAAAGTGACTCGTCTTGTAACCATGGTACCTGGGTTATTTTAAACAGGACTCAAAGAAGAATGCCAAAGAATTTTTGCTTTTTTCCAAACCTAGTCCAGCTTCTTTGAATAACCAGCTACTACATTTCTCTTTCTGCACAGTCTGTGAGTCCTTACAAGAGCAGGAATCAGAGCACCCTGTGGCAGTAACGTGCTCAGAGAATCAATGAGGATCTATACGGGCAGTTTTGCTCAGTTTTAAGCAAAAGCTTTCTAAATTTCAGCTTTAAAGACACGTCAGCACTGCTTCATAAAGCCTGAGACTACTGAAGGCTTCCAATCCTTCACAGACTTCTCTCCCAAATAGTGTATTTATCTCCAGCTGCAATTAGTACCTGCAAGTGACAATACCTGCCTCGAGAAGAAAATAATAATAATTTATTCCCTTGGTAGCACAATGTGAGGTGCTACTGTACAACACAGTATGGTAAAGGCTTTTCATGATGGAAGTTGCTGTACATATACAGACTTAATAGTGCCATAAATGGGAAAAAAGATCCTGACATGATTAAACTCAACTGTTCCAAGCAATATGAAAAAAGAACTGTACTTACAGAGTATAGCATCTGTTATAGAAAAAATTATTTTTAAAAACTGTAAGAATTGCAGCAAAAAAAGGTACAAAGCCAACCCCAAACCACAAAACTAGTTGCATTTGCCAGCAGATCTACCTCCCAGTACTGCGTGAAGGACTAAAATAAAACAGGTCAGTTTCTAAAAGAAACAGGGAGAAAAATTATTAAAAGGTCTCTAAAAGTTCTATGAAAAAGTGGAGCACAGCTACCACATAGACAGTTTTCCATTACCTTCTTTCATGCTAAGGCAGGTCACTAAATAATAGATAGAGAAAAGAACTGCCAGACCTTTTCTCAGTCAGTTCCCACACTCAATACAGTCAAGCGGTAAAATACAAAGCTGTAATACTCCAGAGAATCTAGGTTACACTACAGGTCATTGTGAGGTGAGGAATTTTGCTTGGAACTCACTAGAGTTATGTCAAACACATGGAAAACGCAATTAAATTCCATTTATCCAGTTATACCTGAGCTTACATTAATCTGCTGCCAGGTAAAGTGAAATAGCAAAATGGGTTTGGAAACCTGAAGTAGTTAAAAACCTCCTGGTGAAAGGACAGGGGGATGAACACCTCAGACCTTGTGAGAACCTTTGTGGAGCCACATTTCCAAAGAAAAGGAGAAGTAGGAAACAAACAAACCAGTGTAATCCAGGGAGGGAAAAAGAGAAATGGTCTAAAAACTTAAGAGTGTGATTTGAGCAGCGCTGGTGGAAAAGAGGATGGGCAGGGTCTGACTGTTGTCAGTGTAACAATATCACTTATTCAAACCTGCACAGAGGAGGTAAAAGGTGAATAACAACTGCTCTGTCTCCCCTTCTGCCCCAGCACAAACTTGTGGTTACTCCTGAAAGCATCACTTGGCTATTTCTGCATTTTCAGGACAAGTCAGCAGCACGATATGCAGCACTTGGAAAAGTTTCATCCAGCCACACAGACCCTTTGAAACACCTGGGATCCACTAATCAGGTTCTAATCAGAATCATCTTCCTCTTGTTTCTCCAAATTTAGCAGAACTGTTTCCAGCTGGCAACAGAAATTGTGTTTAATTGATTTGTTCACCCCTTCAAGGCCAGAGGGAACAATGGGATCATCTCCTCTGGTTCTCATGGAACAGGCCTTTCCATTTCACCCAGTTCCATCTGTAATTAACCCTGTAACTGTACTGAGCTAATTTCTGTGGGGATGTTTTCAGAGCAGAGCTGATATCCATCAGGAAACACACTTCCACTGACAGGCTATTTTCATACTTAATCACTCCATTGTTCAAACATATTTAAATTTCAAATAAACTAAATTTGACTGTGGCCTCTGGCCACTGGCTCTCATTATGCTTTGTTTTGGAAGATTACAGAATTCTGCAGCATCCACCATGCAGGTACACACAGCTTTTAAGCAAGACATCTCAATTTTCCCTTTAAAAATTAACAGCTTAAGTTCTTAAAATCTTTTATTGCAAGGTGCTTTCTCTCGCTTGAGTCATTTTCCAGCTGTGTTCTGAGTTCTTGCCAAATTCCAATGGGTTTTTCAAATAAGTAAAGATGTAAATATACTAAGTTCTTAAATCTTAAAGTTCTAAGTTCTTAAATCCAGTGCTAATTTTGAAGCTAGACTGTTGATAGCATCCAGAATTTCAAAATAATAATAATCCCACCATGTAACTCCATAATGGCGTTTTCTCCATTACATCTATAGTTTCAGAAAAGGAAGCAAAAGTGTTTGACAAAGCTGCCATGTTTTAGTTTGTCAACATTTGCTTCCTCTGGCAGTGTTTGCCTTTTTCATTTAGACAGATATTAGATATTTGCTTCAGACTATCCTATTTCCTTTTAGACATATCTACACAACACCCAACACTGCATCAAGGCACGACTGGAACAGTGCTACATCATCTCCCAAACGTTAAACTGGCCTCCCTAATTCAGATTTTTCAACCCAGCAATTCTGTGAATAGCAGGATTAATGATAGCAGTTTTCCTGTGGCATTGGATATTATGGTTGAGTGACTTCACTATCTAAAAATGCAAGAGGGATTTCTGCTGTTTCCATTGATGGGAACAGGATTCAGACAAGCCTTGATCATGTGGATTCTCTGATGTGCAAAGTTCTGTGAAGGCAAATTGCAGCTTTTTCAGAACTGGTGGGCAGAGTCTCCACCTTCTGTTGGGCTGTTTCCATGGAACTTGGAAGAACTTGCTTTGAAACCTCTCAATTTCTCCCCAGTTTGGTTGCAGTCGACTTGAAAGTTCAAAAGCAAGGCCAAAAAGTGGGCAAAAAACCTCATGTGCAATAAGATACACACTGTGCTATCACACAACCCTTCACTTCCAGAGAAAACAGTTTAGTAACTAAAACTGAAGCACTATTGAGGTTCAATTCATTCACCCAATTCAAAGGAAACAGCAAAAAAACCCAAACCCTAACAGCAATTCCATACTACAAAAGCCACATGTGAATTCATCACCACCACAAAAAAAGCAAAGACTAAAATAAGTAAATAAACTGTTCTTTCTCCCATCCTGTGTTGAAATCACTGAGGACAATGTGTTCCTGGATATTCCCCCTTGGGAAGGCAGGGGGAGGGGAAGGGAGCCAGAGAATCCACACACAAAAAATGAATTAACTACTACCAAAGCATGTGGGGACGTCACCAGTCCCTGCCATTACATCCCAGTAACTCACACGCAATTTGAAGTTAAATAAGGAGTTGCCAAAACAGAGTGACTCAGACATGACTCGTGCCTTGCTCTAAGATAAATTTAACACCTTAGCTGTGAGCAGAGAGGTAATGACATGTCCTGAAAAATGCTTAAAAGTAACATTAAATGAAAGCAGAGGTTTGGACAGGGAAAATCACCCGGATGATGAATTGCAGGCAAAGCCGTTGGATACCCCTTGTCCCTCAGATATTTTCTCATACATGTATTTCATGCTGTAGCAGTCACTTAGCAAACTAATCTACATCATACATTAGAGTATCCAAAATACTGTGGCTAAGTAGACATACATAAATATAGGAATTACTTTCATCCTTGACTTAACATGACAAAGCCATCAAAATACCTCACAGTCACCTCAGCTCAAGGATAAAGCAAAAGTGTGACTGAGCAGTTAAAACTGTCACATTTGATGGAGGAGGCTCGAAAGAAGAGCCACAGGAGAGCACAAAACATCACATGTTCCCAACTTCCAAATTTTTCTTGCTTTTCCATCCTTGTATGTATTGTGCCCAATATTTTTGCACTGTTTTAACTGTAACACCACCAATTAATATTTGTTTTCGTAACAGCTAAACATTATCACAGATTTTTAAACAGACTAAGCTCAGCAGTGCATTTTCTATTAAGAACGTTGTAAAATCCAGAAAAAGGAAACCTTAACAACACCACAAGCACAGTGCTAAAGGGAAAAACTCCTCTCTACATGGGAAGTTTCTTTTTCCCTTGGTTGCTTTTAAGAGCCCTGGAATGTAATCAGTTGACAGCCCCACGTCATGTTTACTTGCAGATAGGTTACATGGGTGGAAACAAATCTGACAATAATCTCCTATCAGCCCCTGCCTGTCCCAGCACCAAAGACCTTGAGAAGAAACAACAAAGCAAGGAGTAACTTATAGCCAGCTCTGTAAAACAGAGAATAAAGAGAAATTGGATGTCACTTATGCACAGAGAACTTTGCAAAAAGGCCACATCAGCACATGCCTGTAAATTGAGTTTGCATCTTTTTGTGAACATATGGACAGAGGCCGAGTTCCAGCTTTACAGCTCAGCCCCAGAAGCAGCAGATTTGGCAGACTGTGATGAAGCTGTAACTGGTTAAATGAATGAAAGCACTTTAATCCCTTGAGAGGGCTAAGGCCCCTTAGGTTGATAAGATTTTTATTTATTTATTTATTTAAAATACAGCATCTGGTCCCTTCAGGGAAAAGCCAATGACGGCTGTCAGAGCTGCTTCAACTTTTGGTATGGGCAAGAGTTGTCACATAAAGCAGATTCCTCTCTTTTATTAACAAGTTGGCTTTGTTTTGGTTGGGTAGTTCGGGGGGTTTGTTTGTTTGTTTTTAAAATCAAGTTTGCATTGGGCTCTTAAGAAATCCTAAGTGTGCAACACCAGGGCAAACAGGTTCTCTGGCCACAACTCAAACAGGAAACCCAAACTGGCTGAGCCTGAAAGTAATTTGTTTTCTGCATTGGTTTTCTGTTGTTCTTTCCCCATCTGGTTTAGCACCAAGCACAGCACTTCCACTGGCACTTCTTCCACAGGAATTCTTATTCATAGCAGGTTCAAATGCTGAAGCTGGAGCCTGATTTTCAAGCAGGAAAATCAGCTGCAGCTCTGGCACTGTGTCATTAACCCCAGAAAGGCTGGACGAGGGCAGAGAAGGAAGTGCAGATTTCCACATCAATTTTCCCGTGTTACAGAATCCCCAAATATAAGATCAGGCTGTCCAGAGTTAATCTCCTCTCTGTAACTGTTAAATCACATCCAGATTCCAGAACATACATCATATGTTAAGAATGGAAATTATGCCTAATACAGAGTTGTTTGAATGACTCTTTGCATTAATAACTCTTCTTTGGTTTAGCCCTATTTTTATCAAGTAAAAGATACATCAATGCACCAAATGAAAAGCTGCATAGTAAACTACATATAATAAACCACAATTCTTTGAAATATCTAACTTATCTATCTATATTTTCAACATTTCCACATACTATCAAGAGGTATGGTTGGTTTCTTGCTAGTGAAAGGAAAATTAAGCATAAGCTTGCTGAATACAGCTCAGATACACTGGGATTTGAGGGGGACAGATTTATCAGAAGAGATTCCCAAGACAGCAGAGCGCAGGGTGCTGTTTCAATTAATCATCTTTGAGGAGTAAACTACAGAAATCCAAAGGTCCTTTTCCACTAGAACATCCATTTAGGGCTGTAGTACTTCACTGAATACTTGTGTATTCACTCAGTTTGATTTGCTTTGACTCCTCTGGAATCTCAAGAAAGAGAATTTTTAAGACAACAGGACAATGGGAATCTCTCCACGATTATTATATTTCCCTTACAGGCATTGATGTCTACCATGAGTTATTTTTCTGATGTTTACAACTCAATTTAATGACCTGGAAATGTCTTCTTCAAATTGAGGGGAAAAACAGGAAAGGTTGTAGCTGATTGTTGTAAGTATTTTTCTGCAGGCACCCACAGCTGACATATCCAGTACCTTAAAGCACTGTCTGTTTTGATGTGTCAATGTCTTTTTAATATACAAGGTCTCTCAGGAAAAGATGTTTTCTGCCCCCTGAAAAAGCAAGGGAGCTTGTTTTTCCTCTTTTTATCTCTGTATCTATAGCACCGTTCAGCACAGCCTCACGAGATGCTCTGAGCAAGCCTGGCTTTGAGAATACACAGGTGATCACCTCACAGCTCTACTTGGTTTTTGCAGTGGAATTTATTTTCTTTGGCATTTCTTTTCCCTGTTTTTTTTTCTCCTCTGGAAATTTTCTTTTTCTTCTCTGGAATATCTTTTCTTTCACTCTGAATGAGTGTCCCAAACAATCTGTATGTAACCACTGTTCTTCCTAATGTTATCTGAATTAAGGAAAGACCACATAGGGTACATGTCTTCATAATCAAATAAATCAGGGATATACATGCACTGGAAGCTTCATTTATTACTAATTCTTTATATTTTGAAGATATCAGTTCTCCTGCAGAAGTTTGGGAGGACTCTAATATGGGATCATGTAGCATTTGGTAATTCTAACTTTTAAGTGTACAAAAGACTGGTGAAACAGCTAGAGATCAAAGCAATAAGAAAATAAGCCTCAGGCATCTTTTCTCTCCACACAAAACAATACAGGCCATGCACTGGAGCTTTAATCACATCCTCAAGACTTCTTTGCTCCTAACAGCCTTTAATCAAACCACCTCAGCCCAGCACCACTGGTTCAGCACAACTGAGGCAGCAGTTTGCTGGGTGGGACAATGCAGAAGCAAACGTGAGGAGTGACAGCTTCTTTTCCTGGAGAGGAGTAGTATTAACATCTCTGTAGGAAAAGGAAAATATTCCAACAAAGCTGAGCTGCTGGGAAAGCCTGAAATTGAACCCAATGTTTCAGGTTCAAACTTGTGCCCAATTTGCATCTGCGTAACACAAAAAATTGAGATGTGAATTAGTAAACACTGTCGGAATGGCCTCTTGTTCCTTGCTAATCCGGACTGGGCAGACAAAAAGAGCTGTAAGATTTTGCCTTTTTTTGTTGAAGTCATCCAAAACCAGTCAGTTACCAACAATAAAAAGAAACTTAAAGCAATTTAACTGATCCACTCAAGGTAACTCCCATTAAGGACATTTTAGAATCCAAGTTGGAGGAAAAAAAATTTAACAGATTGAAATACTTCAGTGTAACACTCCACACCCTGAGATCACACACTAAGATCAATAAAGTTGAGGCCATCTGATGTCCATTCTGGAATGTAATCTTGGCTGATGAGCTGTGCCTTACCCATCTATGAATCTGCCCTTTAGGACATCATTTTCTAATTAGCTGTTTTAATAGGACTCTCAAATGAGCTTTTGTCTATCATGAATTCATTGTTCTGAACTTCAGTTCTACGCTGCTGGAGGCTCGCTGTTCTCAAACTGTAATCCTCAGCAGTTGTTTTTCCCATGTGTCCATAATCATCAAAAAACCTTCACAAAATACTCCCAGCAGTTGGTCCAAGCTGCAAAAACTGATGGATGCTGCAGCACTGAGCCCTGCAATGGTGTGGTCACATCGGAACGCGTCACGTGGCTGTGACACCACACTGTCACTTAGAGGGGAAATTCTGTGCTGAGGTGGGACTGACAACTTCCACCCAGCCTTTCATCCTCTTGTGTAACGTATTACTGAAAAGGGGCTGCTGTGAGCATAAATAAAACCCAAGAGACATGGAGCAGGCCAGGTGGATTTGTCCCTTTGATGGAGCAGGAATGGCTGAGCAAGTGACACAAGTGACAGGCAGGTCTCTCCCAACAACTGGTGCTGTTGTAGGCTCTGAGGACAGTTCCCAGAATTACTCAGTGATACCTCAACTCTACAGTCCACAGTGCTGGACAGAGTTCAGTAGCAGGGAAAAAGATATGAACAGATGAATCAATTATTCAGCCAAGTTTAGGATTATTTGAACTAACCTGGTCATTTAAGATATTTACATCTGAACTATTATTAGACATGACAGCAGAATCTACTACAAATAATTAGCAAGGGATCCTAAAGGATTAAAAAAGAGTAAACAAGGATCCTGTCCCTTTAACATTCATATTCCTGAGTGTCTTATAGTGGTATATAAATGATAGTTATGCATCACCAACATACTGTGCTAGGAATTGCCCCAAAACCTCAAACTACAATTTGATGACTCAAGAGGAAGATTTAAGGCAAACAGAGGTAGTAGAGAGGATGAAATACTAAGTTTAACTTGTCCTACTTAACAAACAGAATTTGGGACCTTATTATCATCAAACTCTGGCACTTAGGATATGCTGCTTCTGTAATTTGCACTAATTAGATACAGGGAAGGCAGAGCGATGCCTTCACAGGCACCAGAGAATTCTCCCACCCAAAGAGGATGTCCCAGAAGCGCTCACAAAGGTCCTTGAGGAAAAGGCACACAAGTGGTTAAAGCCCTGATGTTGTCTGGAGGACAACAGGGCTCTAGTCTCTGACAGAAATAGCCAGGGATAAACCACAAATCTTTGTTTCCATTGGCACTCCAAGAAAACACATCTCAGCCCAAATCCAGCTGCCAGCCAACCCCTGCCCTCACTTCACCTTTGTCTCCTTCTTCAACCTGGCCCTGTGTTTTAAGCTCTCCTTAACCAGAAAGAGGAGGCAAATTCTTCCTTTAAAAATACAATAAGCTAAATTAAAATATCAATCCACCTTCACTGCAGAATTATTATCTGGTGGGGCAATGCAGGACAAACAGTAAAACCCAGGGGATTTTTTCCTATACAATGTCCTTACGCTAACCCCAGAAATGTTTCTATGCCAGGACACTCACACCTGCCTAATGGAAATTCTAAAATTATAACATAAATAAGAAAAGATTGTATCAAAATAAGAGTGAGACAAATCTTCAGCTTAATGACTCACTCGAGTAAATCAAACCTAAAATCAGGTCTCTGTTACACTGATCAGAGATCTGGTGGGCATAAAAGGATCATTCCAGCTATATTTGAAGGCTACATAAATAGTCTTTAAATTAAGAATATACCATACACACCCTACCACCAGTTTTCTGGTAATTATTTTAAAAAAGTGTTAAAACTAACAAAGCAACTCCCTTTTAAAAAGGTGAGATGATACACTGGCAGAAGCATTTAGGGGTCTGAATTTAGGAAGGGCAGCCAAGTAATGTGGCACATCCCCAAGAGCACACGTAATTCCTGGGTGATCAGTGGCGTTATGTGACTGCTTCTGTTCCTGCCTATCACCACTCAGGAACAATCAATTATTGAACTGTTTGCTTTCTAAAGACACGGCCCTCGACAGGGCAAGAGACCTGCATGGAAATCTCACACGCTTGGTTTTTATTTAGCATGACTGGAGCTCTTGAAGACACACAGAGATAAGCTACAAATATGTTGTCAAACACAGTGTTGTGTTTTAAACAGTGGCAAAACATAATAGATTAAAAACTGCCAAAATAACCGTTTTATCTTGGTACGGCCAAGATATTCCCACAGCACGCAATGAGCTTGTTTACAGAAGACACTAGACAAAGAAAGCTAGAGCACAAATTTACATTATCTTGGCGAGGGAAACAGCAGAAAAGTTTTGAATATTAGCAGAAGTTTCAATTAATCAATCAAAACCAGACGGGGAAATCTTACCAGAACTCGATCTCCAATTTTGAGCTCCCTTTCTCCTTTCTTTAGTGATCCAGCTTCCGAGAGATTTGATATAGATTCGCTGGCAGTTTTGGAAAGATTGCTGATCTGAGAAGGAGTAGCATGTTCCCTAGCAGCAAGGGGAGTTTTCTGTGGAATTCCTGAAGGGGGAAGCGCAGCAGCAGATGAGGACACCGCACTAGCAGCTGATGTGGATGTCGGTGACGTGGCTCTCGAAGCGTGAGCTGTCTGGGTACCGTTGGCTTCTTCCTCTGTCACCACTTTTCTGGTCAGTTTGGACGGCCTTGTAAATATTCCCCTCAGGGGTTCACACTGGAAATAGCGAACTCCAGCCACGGAGCCATCGTTCTTCCCGATGGGTTCATCCAGGACAATCCCTGCCCACTGCCCTGGAGCAAACTGTGTTTCTCCCAGGAACTGGATGAAGCCAGGTTTGTTTCCATTGACCCAAACGCGCTCCCCGACTCTGAAATCATCCACAAACTCCTCGTGTGCATCTGCGGGAGCTGTGCTTGAGGTCTTCTCAGTGGGAGCTGCTTTTTCTGCTGGAGCTGGAATCAAAGCACAATGAGAAGCAATGGGAATCGAATACACCAATATTCCAAAGAGCATCATTACTTAGTTTCAATGTAACAAACATCTGGAAAAGCATCATTTCTAAAAGGAAGATCATAACTCCTAATTTTCCTGTGTAAACACTGTCATCTCTGGAAAAAAATAATTCAAAATCTAAGGACAGAGACATTGAATGCATTTAATGAAGGTTTTGGTAAAAACCCCGTAAAAATTGTGGGTCTGACTTCAAAAACTACCAAAGCATTTTTATCACGACAAGGTTTCTTTGAGGAAAATTGCTTGATCTCCAATTAGTAACCTTTAGATTTTTTGTAAGTTGTACATGTAATGTTTTAAAATCAGAAATACAAGCAAAAATACATTGGTGTGAAGAGTAAAAACAGTGTATACTACAGCATTCAAAGTACTTTTTGTTAGAAGATGAATAAGGAAATAATTAAGATATTTAACTATTCCTTACCAGCAGCAACAGGTGTAGGTGTTTTCAGCAATGTACCCCCGTGCTTGATGGTCTTTGAAGGAGCCTTAAGTCCACTTGGTTTTAACATACTCATCTTTTTGCAATACCAGTGGTTATCCTCTTCGTCTGTAGCAACTATCTTTTTCCAAACATGGATAAAATATATTGTTCAAGCTTTTTCAGCTCTGGAATAAACCTGTATATGAAAAGATCAGACATGAACAAAGATCAGTGTTAACTCCTGCGGAAGGAATTTCTATATACACACAATCTGTGTATAAAATGCATTAAAAAGCTGCTTTACAGTAGCAAGCAGCAGCATTTCCAACTCCCCATCTTTTGAAGGCCATTTCCTATTAAAACCTAAATCATCAAAAGAACTCTTTGCTGAATGCTGCTGTATTTGTCTTGAGATTTAAACTAAAAGGCTATTTTAAGAAAGAAAAACAAAGCTTTTAACAGCATAGCTAACATTACACATAGATTTAACTGCTTCACGCACACAACTGTTTTCAGTCACATTTTTCCAGTGTTGCAATATCCCAGCAAAAACAACTTCGGACTAGAGCAATAACAGCAAGAAAAACCAAGACAGCCAGGAATTTCAGGATAAAAGGTGTAAGGTTTCTAAGAGATTGCAACTGAAAAGCTTAAATTGTTTAAAAGTTACATGATGACAACTGAAAGGCAAAGAGCCACCTCAGCTTTCTGTGACCTCAGATCACAAGATACGCTGGCTCGCAGTCCCCACCAGTGCCCCAGCTAAGAGGAGGGACTCTTCCCAACGTTGCTAGGATAGAATTTGGAAGCCAGCTAGAAGCTTTTCAGGGAACTGTGTTTTGCCACAGGAGGCATCTTCTTTCTGATCACAAAAGCTTCGGAAAGGCTTTTTCACCTCTAACGAAAAATCTGTATTTTTTTACCTCGAATGCGAATTCAAAGCCGAACTTCAAGGCGACTGCTCTCCTCCATCTTCAAAGGAATAAACTATTCTGTGTGAACACAGCTTGGCTTTGTGCTGACTTTTATATGAGGCACTTGCCAGAACAGCTACACTACTTAAACAGCAGCAGCACACACCTAAACAAAAACCTGAAGGGGAAAAGGAAACGGGCACGCAGCGAGTTTGCTCAACTGTTTGCTCAGAACACGTCAAACAAGAACTACAAAGCAGGTCTCAGTCCTGCCCTTTACTCAGCATTCTGGCACCTGTCAGGACAGAAAGTTGGGCAGCTGCAGCCTCCCCAAACCAGTGCCCAGGGGTGCAAACTGGGAGCTCAGCACCCAGTTAAGGGTAAAACAAACCTGGCAGAAGGAGAGACAGCTCTGCTGCAGCAAGGAGAACTAAGGAGAACAAACCAAGCCTGTCTTTATCTACCAGTCTAAGATTTATCCCTCCTCTATTATGCATTATTAATCAGTGCTCCTGAAAATCAGTTCACTGCTTTGTGAACCTAAACACCAAAGTGAAACATTCCTCATGCTATTTCAAGACCTGCCATGCCAAACTGAAGGCATTTTCTAAGTCTGCAATGTTATATTTTAACGAGCATGAATTACCACCTTGGATGTAATTGTGTTTGCCAACAAGGTCCGCTCCATGAAAATGATGAAGCAGTGCTGTGAAGACCTCCTTTTTCTCTAGTGTTGCCAAAGGTTTGTCACCCACCTGCCTGCAGAGTTATGAGTCTGCATCATATTTCCTTACCTTTTGTTTTAGGAATCTTCTAAAACTGCATCTTGATCTTACACACCAAGAACGTGAAAAGCCTTCTTTTCTCTCTTACACATGTGCTCCTTTCCTCAGGCTACAGGCCCTACTCCCTCCTCTCCAGTTCCAGGATCTCCATGCTCGCCTCCCTTACCTTCCTCAACCCATCAAAATCCATGAAACAGAAAAACTGTACCTGATAAAGAAGGATTTGGTACAAATACAGAAACAGGAGAAGCATCATGGTCAGTCCTTTTTAGTTCACAGCCAAAGACCAAACTGATGGAAATTTGGGCCAAGGGGAGTCCTCCTTAAGGAAGATTTCTCCTAAAGCCTGGAAGCTGGAACTGTTCCCCAGCACACTGCCATTCTTTTCCATACATTACCACTTTTTTTGCCCCCAAAGACCATTCCAGCACCACCACAACTACATTGTGCAAGGGCAGGTGTATCAAGAGAAAGCACACATTACATTACCACCCAAATTAGACTTTGCCAGTTTAAGTTAATTATTTATTAATAGATGGTTAACAAGCCTCTGCTCAACAGAAAGTTAGAATGTTCCACCATTGCATTTCTTGGCTCAGGGTACTCATTCATAGCTTAATCTTGCTCTCCACAGTCATGGGTTATATATTTGCTGTGTCATTTGCTTTTCTCAACACACAGGCCTTCAACTAGGCCAGAAGTAACACAATCCCTCATGTCCTGGTTTCAGAGTTACTGAAATTGTAGCTTAATTCAGACAAAATAAAAGCTAAGATTATAGGCAACACTATTTCATAAAGGACTGCCTCACTGCAATAGTTAAAATGCAACTTTTGGTCTTAGGGACAGGGCCTTCATAGTAGCATTGCCTAATGGAACTCATAAAACACATAAATTTGCATCAAGTGATTTTAAGCATGACACACTCCAACATATCCTAACAGGCTCCAGATGTCAATGACCTCATTTTAGTTCTCATAAAAGACAGCAGCTCACTGCTTGTCTCAATTTGTTCTTTCCTCCCTTGAATCTCTCAGCTCTCCTGGAAAAGGATCCTTACAATCAATAGGCAAAAATATTACTGTGTCCCAAAATATCCTATTGGGAACCTAAGGAAAGGTCCAGAAAGCCTCTGATAATATATTCCACTGAAGTGTTCTACTGCAGGTTCTACCAATAACAAAACTGAGCATAAAAAGAGATTCTAAGCACAGGCTTTACACTTGTGCCATTATTGGAAATATATGACTACACACAATATGAATTTTAACTGATTAATGATATCCTTATTCTTATTTACCTTTTACAGACCTCTAAGTACTGTCTAAGCAAGTTGGGAACCACTAGTTTAAGTAAATAAATCCTACTAATGTGATAATAGATATGAATTCTGCTGGCAAGCTGGTGTTAAAAATAAATAAATAAAATGTAGCCACATAACCCTGTACAATAAAAGCAGAGTATTTTCTAACTGTCAAAAAATGAACTCCTGTAATAAAAAGAAAGCAGCTGTGCGATGTTCCTTTCAAGACTATTTTCAACAAACAGTACTCCAAAAAGAACTAAATTAAATAAGAACACAGGGAGAAAAGTCTCAGCTCACTCTACTTAACCCTGTAGTCACAACAAGAATTTAGGAATACCAGTGGAACCACAGAATAGTTTAGGTCGGAAAAGACCTCTAGGATAATTAAGTCCAGCTTTTCCTAGTTCTTCAAAGCATTTCAAATTAAAAATATTATTATTTAACTTAGTTAACACCATTAACAGACTAAATACTGCTGGAAAATGCCCTGCAATGCCAATGCATTTCTAAGCTCAAAAAGAGACCACTTGATTCGTTAATTGTGCTGAGCATAGATGTGCTCTGCAAAACACATATAAACATTCACACTAAAAGATAAAGAGTAAATATTGTAAAAGGGGTTGTAGAACAGATAACTGCTGAAAAAATCTCACAGGGCCCTATAAGCAGAGACCATCACATGCAACCCCTGCGGCAGTCAGTAATAACCATCAAGAATACAAACTCCCATACCATAAGGAAAAGGTAACATGACCAAAATAAACCAGAAAATCCTCCCGTGGAAAAGCTAAATGGAAAATATATTCCAAAGACCACCACGATGCAGTAACTTCACCTGCCTGAGAGAAAAACAAACTCAGCACAAGAAGCACAGTTCGAAATCTCTGCCCGAACAGCATTTCTTAAATACCTGTTTCATACCTGTTGTTCAACTGCTGCTGCCAAGCTTGAAGGAGCTCATGAATCATTCCTCAAATATCTGGAGTTTAGAGAAAGTAACTTGGAATTCTGAACATGGAAAGATTTCCGCTCCAATCCATGAGTTACTTCAAGAGCTCTGACCCTACACAGTTATGAATACAACTCCTAAAATTATTGCAGTCTTAAAACTAAAGCATATAAACATGTTCTATATGATTCAGATCTAATTCCTACAGCTCCAAAAGTTGTATTTGCAGTCTCCTGAACTGTTATTACACTCCTGTAAAAAATGAGTATATATATTCACAAAAGCACTTAATGCTTTTAGTTAAATTTATAAGCTTTTGAAATTCATACCTGATTTAAAAATACAACCCCACTTTGGCTTTGAACAAAATCAATGCCTTCTCATTGCCACCTCTTGGAGAATGTTTCTCTCTGTGCAAGAATGAGCCAGATCAGAGCCACACTTCTGGAAGATTCTGAGAGGAGTAACTCATGCACAGCAGGTGCACAAACTGACCAGACTGGGACATGTCCACCAGCATCCTGACAGCAACAATTCTGGATGAGGGGGCACAAGAGAAGCGGAATCCTGGAAAAGAAATCTTCATAATCCCAACTGCTCCTCTGCTGCATTCTGGATCTACTGGAGGTGTTTCTTACTGGGCACTCAAAAGGTCTGAATCACCACCTTGCAAGCGATGGATTATGTTTACAATGAAATATTCCAGAGCACAGAATATCCATTGTAAATGTCTCACTCAGCTTCAAAGCCAGTCCTGTACAATTACAAGTTGCTAAACCAGAAGGATGGATTTGGAAGCCCTCATGCATTCACTTTACAGAGCTTCTCTGGAGTGCTGCAGCACACTTGGTGTTCCTGGCCACTCACTACTTAAATACAACTATTCTGGAGCAATGAATTCACATCCAGGTCTCTCTGCACTGATCCACTGAAGCCAGACAGCGAAAAGGCAAATGAACTTCTCTCTGACCCTCATGCTCCTGACTTAGTGCAAATTCCATGTGTTTTGTCAGCTCTGATGCATTTATTGAATGGGCAGCAAGTTCAGACTGAAACACACCAGAAAGCACCGTAGGCATTTGTTAACAAAGCAAGGCACAAACAGCAAATTACGGTGGTACTGATGTAACACCCTCTGCAGAGGCCACTGCCAAACCAAACTGAGCATCTGAACGTTCCTCAAGAATTTCACTGCACTCCTCAATGATTACACTGTGGAATTTGAGGCATCTTCAGGTATTAGTCAAACTGAACCTAATGTAATTTAAGAAAGAATTTATATATAAAACAGAAAACAAACAGAATTAAGAATTTAAGATTTCAATAGAGTAAGAGTTGGCATTTGGAAGTCAATATTTGATTACTCATTCAACACACAGCAATTAGAGAAAGGGAGCATGTAAAAACAGAGCTTCAGTTTCATTTTGTCTTCCAGAAACCATTGATTTTTATGTCAATTAATCAAGTAATGTGATGATCTGAATATAGCACTCAGATACATCACTACTAGAAGAAAAGACATTATTTAATTCAATGTTTGTTATGCCAAGTGCCACGAAAACGTATTTATTTGGGTTACTATGCTCTGCTTAGTGCCAACATCAAAACATGAGGGCTGGTATGTGCCTATCAAACCAGTGTTTTGTACATCACCTCTAAAGGTAGAAAAAAAATTGCATTTAAATTCAGCTGATCAGGTAGAAAACAATAAAAGAAATCCAGACCTTTCAGATCTGTTGTTTGCAGATACTGGAACAAGAAATAAAAATTTAGTAAGAAAATAAGCAAGGTCTCATAACTTACACAGGATCCTTATGACATTGTGCTTCAGCTCATTCCAGCCCAATCCAACATAACCATCACAGGAATTCCAGAGGTAAATCCTTCACAAGGCAAACACTCATCCTACAGGAACCTCAAAGACACGGTTTCTTATATTCTGTTTTTAACATCAATATGAATTTTACTAGGGACAGACTCTTGAAGAAGCGCATCTCTACTTAATTTAACCAGACATAACTATTAAATTAACAGAACAAAAGCAATCCTTGCTCTTCTGAAGTGCCTTCAAAGTTGCTACCAGGATAACTCCAGGAAATTACTGCTGCATGCAAGCTTTAGTAGGGCTTTAGTCTAACCCAAGCACAGTTTGCTTTTGCTGCCATAATAACACGAGCCCAAAGCCTGCAGGAATTTGGGAAGTTTGCCCACTGGGATGACACAGCTCCTCTGACAGTGGCACTGATGTGATGAACTCAACCTGAAACAAAGAGTGCTAAAAACCAACAGAAACTGAAACAGAGCTATACCATCAGTGGCAGAGGGCCTGAAAAACCTTTCGACTCTGTTTTCCAGGGCACTGGTTTAGGTAAACATTCCTTAGCCTGATGCAACGAGTGTGTGTTCGGTGAGACGGAACCATGCAGGGATCTCCGGAGCAGACCCAGGGCTGTAACACAAACACTCTGTCTTGTCATCACTCATCCCACCATCAAACCATCGCACCCCGGGCTAAGGACATCCCCCAGAAATAGCTCCTGGGTTTTTCTCTCCAAAGAGCAAGTCCTTGTTTCCTTGAGATCTCAAAGATGCTCCTTCTGTCTTGCACACTGAGAGGGAACCAATCCCAAAGCCCCACAAAGCTGTCCCTCATTACGGACATGGGAACCTACAGCTCAACCAGCAACTTAAGATTTATTTCTTAACTGAAATCAACAGTAGAAGTTGTATTTCCGTACTACAGAGATAACTGGAACTCTTCTCCACGTGAGTTCACGTGGGCATTCAGAACCAAAGATTTTTATATCATCTTTCAGCATCAGCCAGGACTGCACACAAATCTATACTCCTCCTTTGATTTTGAACCTGCTGGGTAATTTCAACTAAATAAAATAAATGGCAGGAGATCTCTAATAAAAATAAATCATATTCCTACAAGTTTCACAGAAGCAGGTGAACCAAGAGGAGGGAGACTTGTGTTTAAAGAGTCTTGAGTTTCTCCCAGTACTAATATCCGAAGCAAAGAATTTCCCATCAATACATTTGACAGCAGCAGGTTGCCAGTTTGTTTGGAGATAATAGAAAACTTGAACTTAATATAGTTAGGAAGGCAACCATTATGAAACCCAAATCCACTAAAAATTGGTTTTAGGGAATTGCTAAATTGCTAAATAAGATACAAGGCTGTTGTATCTTATTTAGGCTGTTGGGAAGTGCAGGATACTTGCTGCAAATTGAATAAACAGGATTCTCCCAGCACATGCCAGGGAAAGGGAAAAGGCGGGGTAAATTCCTCAAACTCAGAAACTACTAAGAAGAAGATGAATCAGATCAAAGATAGTAAGAGGCTTAGGACCTGAAACCATCAGTCAGATATTACAGCATTGCTATGAGGAAGGTAATTCATCAAAGCTTCAGCTCTGCTTATGGATTTTAATTCTGCATCAAGGACATTTTAAGTCACCCCGTTTTGTCATTCTAGAACTTGCTATGCTCATTCAGATTCCTAAATGCCTCAGGATCCTCAGTAAGGAAACACGGAAACACAGACTGTTGAATATGAATATATTCTTATGAAGTACAAATGAGAGAGGATGTCTGAAACACTAAAAACCTATTTCAGGCCAGCAATTTGCGAGTAATTTTTTCTCAATCTATTGCTATTTTAAACGCAGACTGTTCAGTCTTTTTAAAAAGATTCTGTCTATCTTTAATTAATCAGGAAGAGCTGATAATTGTTAATATGATGCAAACTCTAACACTTCAAGTTGCCACTGTGCGCACAGATTATAAAAACACTGCTGCTCTGGTCTATTAAAAGATCAGAAAGCACATGATCCTCCCTCCTCAGCACATCATTCCCTACAAAAGGAGTCAAGGAGTGAGGGGTAGAGAAAGTTTTCAACTAAGTAAATAATTGCCACCTCTTCTGGTAAGCCCATTATCATCACTTACCAATTTTCCTACATTTTTCCCAGGAAATTCTTGTCTTTCCCAGAAGACCTCCATTTCAATAAGAAAAAGAACAATTTGTTTGACTGTCCACAGTGACTTCTGTTGATGATAATGCACATCAACCATCCCAGTAAGTGCAATCAGTCATGAAAAACAATGACTTTGGAATAGCAGAGCATCAAGTTTAAGTTATTTGGGAACTACAATTTAAATTTTGAGAAAGAAAATGCCATCTCCCGTCAGCCTCAAACCCCAAAGCATTTAAAGGCACAAAGGCTTCTCCCTAATACAATTACAACTGAAGCAGCTGAAACAAAGATGCTGCTTTTTATAGTAAGGATTTAATTTTGATAGACTTGGGTGAAACTGTAACTGTTTCACACTGGGTGAAAACATCAAGTCAGCTGTCTCTTTTTAGCTCTCCATGTTCTTAGCCTTTGAAATTAGCACCATGACTGCTGCACGGCTGGCAGAGAGCTCAGGACAAGTACAAATTCAGAGCTTAGATAAATATTGCTGTGATTGAGTGGATGCTGCTGCCAAGCAGAGCAGCAGAATGAGAGTGTCAAATAAGCTAATTCTATACAATACTGAGTTTCTCTCTCTGCCTTGCAATTTCCCCTCATAATAAGCTAAAAATATAGACACTAAGATTATAAAGATCAGGGAAAATGAATAGCTTTTCATGGTGGTTCTTCTGGAAACAGTAGAGTGAAGACGTTATAAATTAAAAGAATGTATGGTACTATTCTTATGAGTTCATATAAATAATGAGATATTCCAAGTGGAAAAACTTAGGTGGGTGTTAAAGTACGAACTTGTACAGCCTGTCCTTAGATACATCTTCTAAATCCTTCACAGCCTTTTGGGGGCCAGGAGCCAGTGCCACATTTGTGGGTATTTCTAAGGGTCAGTCACAGAGTGCAGCTTCACTCTGCAAAAATAAATGGATGAGGAGGACAGACACCTGCACAAGCAGGAGGTGTTTAAATCCTCAGGGAGCTTTTGACAGAGTTTTGCTGGTCAACAACAACGAAATGGTTGCTCCAGCAGAAACTGGCATGGGGCTGAGGGCAGCTGAGCTTACAGCTAATGCAGTATATAATTGCCTTTCATTAAATAACAAAACACCATCCATCTGAGGCATTTCCAAACATGCCGCTCCAATAAGGATTCCAGTGAGTTACTCTTTATATGTGCCAGCACAGCCAGTAGTCCCCAAGGAATGCCAAAGGATTAAACAAGAGCTGCATTCATTCATGGTTGTCATGTTCAAACATTAGAAAACTTGCATTCAACATACAGAGTTAACATTTGACCCGAGTGTTTTAGAAAGAGAAAGAAAAGCAGCTCTGAAAAATCATATTGGCAAGGCAGAGCTCTCTATTTCTTTTTAAGGAGGATCTATTCTGAAATATTCTCAGTCCCTCCCAAGAAAAACTTTAGCAGGCTTAAAAGGATAAAGGGAGGAACACTAAAGGAATTATGAAATCTGCCCAAGCTGAGTAAATAAAGGCTGTCCTGGGTATCCACAGTCAGAAGATGGCAAACAGATACAACCTGAAAGTCAGACAGCAAATCTTCAGGAGCTCTAGGAAGTCATAGCAATCAGCAGAGAGAGCACTGTTCCTTCCTACAGTGTAACCATATGAAGAAAGAGGCTGCTATTCCCTACAGAATACATCTGGAAGGAGCATGCAAGACAGCTGGTGCACTGCCCTCCCTAGAAAGCTGAGATTGTCTCTTTATACAAATTATATAAAACTCTTTTTTGCCAAATAAAATCTCCCTCTTGATCCCTAAATATATGGACATCTGAGGTCACATTTCCAAGCTTGTCTGCTTCAGCCAACTCATCCCTCTCCCTTCAACACACACAAAGCTTTAGTGCACTCTAGCACAGAGAAAAAATCTTGCAGCACGTATAGAAGAACTGGGCAGGAAAAGAACCCTGAAATCTTGTCATTTTACACCAAGAACTAACAATCCTCAGCGTGTAAATGAGTAAGTTTTGTACCTGAACAGTTAAACTTTCCTTAGAATAAGAAATGCTGCTGTGGGTGGAGGGGAGGTGTTTACTTTTCCTCCACAGTATCTACTTTGCAACCTTCCTACTCTTGCAGCAGGTGCACATGGACACACGCTTCAGGAAAACCGCTCTCTGCCGCTGCTAGTTTCAGAATTACATTGCATTCAGAATACACGTTCCTGTTCTTTCAATAAAATAATTTGCAAAGCAGCCGGCATCAAGGCATTTCCTCTTTTTCTTTCTTCTTCCTACGTGTCAGCACAAGTATCACGTTTTAAAATCCTTCTGCTCAAAGATCTCAAAGCAACCTGTGAACTTCTATAAAACCCTGCCCATTCAGCACAGTGGGTAAATGAAGGGGTGGGGAGGAACCTTCATATTTTTAATCATCAACATATACAATCACAGAGTAAATATTCCTCCCCTTGCTCTGTTTTGGAAGATTTCTTTGGTGTTGGCTTTTATTTGTTTACATTTTGAAAAATTATTTAAAGCGTGGAATCAGAACAAAGATGAATGGGAAAAGTAACTCCTGATTTTTTATGCAGCAGGAGCCACGTTACCCTGTGAGTAACAGCACCAATTACCTTGTGCCCCATGACAGCTATGGCACAGAAAAGGGAGCACTGCATCGCCTGAGGTACAGCACTATAGCGGGAACAGGAGGGGCCTGGAGCAGCGCCTGTGCCAGGGAATCCCGCAGCTCTGACACTGGCTAGAACATGGCAGCAAACTCTCCTGAGCCACCTGAGGGGATGCAAGAGCAGCTCACCTGGAAACCAGTAGCTTTTATAACAACGCGAGGATGGGGAGCGGCCATTAAAAACCAAAACCAAAAATGCCAAGGTAGATTATTAGCAAAATATCCGTATGTAAGTGCAGGATGCTGGGAACTGCAGGTCAGCACTTACCAAGGAATATAAGGAATATGCAGACCTCTTCCCTCAGAATCACTCGCTCAAGCCACCGGTAACCCAGCACAGCGCCGCAGCTTCCCAGGGCGAGACTAGATCTGAGGCTGCGATCCAACCCTCGTGTCCCCGCTCCGGACAAGCACCCCGCGGGCTGAGGGAGACGAGGCCGCCGGGCGTCCGCAGCGCCCCGTCCCGCCGCGGCTCGGCCGGGCCCCGCTGGAGCGGCCGCTGCAGGGCGGCGCAGGCAGCACGTGTGGCGGCCGCTAACAGCCCTCAGCGNAGGCGCCGCCGCCGCCCCGCGCGCTCCCCAGGGCGGCCCCCCGCCCCGACCCCGCCGCCTCACCGGCCCCGCCGCCAGCGCAGGTCCGGCCGCCTCCTCCGGCTGCTGCTCCCGTTCCTGCTCCTGCTCCTGCTCCCGCTCCCCCTCTGCAGCGGCGCCGCCCCGGCTCGCAGGAGGCGGAGCGGGGCGGGCACAACGTCTGCGCCCGCCGGGGCGGGGACTGCACCAGCAGCAGCGGCACCGGCGGTGCCCCCGAGCTCCCCGCGCCCCCTCCTCTCCCTTTGTCCGCCCCCCGCTTTGTTCGCCCCGCGGCAGCCGCAGCTCGCGGGAGGGAGCGGCTCTGCCCCGGCTCGGGGTGACCCCGCCGCGCCCGGTGGTCCCGGAGCCGTCGCTGCGGCACAGCCCGGCTGGGTGGGAGGGGGAGAGGGTGGGCACAGACGGGGAGGTGTGAAGCACATCGCTCTAGTGGGTGAATAACTTCACTGTCTGCTGCTTCGCTCCATTTTCCTTTTGTCCCGATGCCCAGAAATTTATCATGCAGAAATTTATCATCCCAAAGTACTGAATATTTTTATTTTCATTGTGTTTGTGAAGCAACACATTGGAAGCTGGCGCTATCCCACTGCTAAAGTTTAAACAGCTGGACCAGCAGCTCCAACGCCATCATCAACAATTTAATACCGATTTTCGAGGCTGAATCAAACAGCTCTGCTCCACTTCTTCCCCTCTTATAAACAGGCAGCAGAGCCCAGCCAGAGCTGGCCCATCACTGCTGAATTCCTCACAAAGCAAACCTCAGTTTGCAGTCTCATAGCTTGTTCGGTTTCTGCATGATGCCATTCGAACAAAAGGGTGATGAGAAAGCAGTTCCATTGCTGGGGACTGATTGCAATTTGTGTTTCATTTTGGCTTCGTTCTTTGGCATTAATCCAGCACGGTAAAGCACAAAATGGTGTGATGCACTCCCCCAAATAATAGGTTTCAACTACATCAGCATTTAGCAATGTTTGTTAGAATTTCACTTCCTAAACGTTAAACAGAATCTCTTGCCCTGGCCAGTAGATGGTGAAACAGATACTCGAATCCACAAACAGCCACCCCTCTTTCTCCCTGAGAAATTTGATAAAAGTTTTGTTGAATAAGGACTTCAGGATTTAAACATCGGGTTGTATTCAAGTGCAGAGCCAGCAAAGGATCACTTTAAAAAAAAAAAGACCCTGCAGCCCCTAGCTACGGAAATAATCCCTAACACAAAAATTAGGGTAGAGACTGGAGAGTTGTACTAACTTTACAGAACACTTGCCCAAAATACTGCTGGCTTGAGAGCTGCAGTGGTGAACCTTTGTGCTTCTTTGTGGTGGTGTAGATTTGAGCTTTCTGTATTGATCTCGTGCTAACGTAGAATGGGTTTTTCTCTAAGTGTATCTATCATTCCCCATCGTTAATTTGATGTCTCGTCTCTCAGTTAATTTGCCACCACGTAAGTCCATCTCAAATGCTTGCAGTTCAGTTCACAGCATTAAAATTGTATAAGCAATACCAGACTGATGCATCCAGGACAGTACAGCAACTACAAGTCAGCTTAAAGATGGAAACTAGAAGTTGCAACTTTCTGCTCTTATTGTAGAACTTGTCATAATGTGGAAGCAGTCAGTAACAGTGGGGAAATCACGGATAAAATATGGTTTAAAGGTGTAAGTAGTTTGCTTCACTCCCTTGCAAGGCTACAGTGAAAATGTCCTGTACTAAGGCAAGAATTGAGAATGTCACACAGATCAAGGGAATGTGCCACTGTTTTTTCCAGTAATTTCCTACTGAACAGACTCAGCTTCAAGATCCTGTAGTCCTGTAGGAAAGAAGAGAGTTTGTTATCCATCCTTCGACCAGAATCAACTTCATACCATAAAAAAGTAGCTTTGGAGCAACTGTAACTTCAGTTCATCTCAACTGGAAATGGCTGACAGCCTCTTGTGTACCAGTCTGCACCAGTAGGGCACAGCCAATTTGTAAGAATCATTGTAATAAAAGATCCTGGTATTATAAACCACACTCCTATAAAGGATTAGATATGATTGACAGCCAGAATATCTTTGATTCCAGTCCTGGTGGTTCTATTTTCTGATCTGCATGATCAGATCAGTCAACAAATAATATATAGGCATTTTCATAACTCCACAGAAACAGGAATTGCTGGATGCTCCAGGGAAATTCAGGATGCTGAAATAACTACTGGCATCCTGGCCACAAGTATAAGGCTCGCTTTAGAATTAAAATTGTTCTCAATAATGTGGGAACACCAGTTGCAGTTGTTTCTCCTCCTTTTCAGATTTGTGAAGGGTCCAAGGCTGTTGAAGCTTTCTAAAGAGCTAAAATGTTGTCCTTTAAGAACTGAGTGTAAGGATCTCCTGACTGAAGAAATCCATTTTTCTATTCAATGGGATGCATTCACCCAAGTACGAAGATTTTTGAGAACAGATTTTTTTTCCATCTGAATGATCTCTTCAATATGCACATCTGGCAATTCCTATACAGAACTGATGGTCACATCTGTTACAGAAAAGGCAGCTAATTGCTTTTTTTTTTAATCTCAGAAGTGCTGCTTCAAAAATCCCAGCACTTGCACTACTATTTTCTGTAGTTTCTTTTCTGTAAAGGCTGCAAGAAGTCTTTTCACTGCTAATGTACTTATTGGTTCCCTTCCCTAGGTCAGCCAGACTACCCAGCAGCAATTAAAGGAAAAGCTCTCCAAACCCGTGTTCTTTGGTGAGCTACACAACACAAGCTTTCATCCAATTTTACATTATTTGTTCTACCCAACATGGGTAAAACAACAGAGAACAGTATTTAAACAAATTAAAAAATAAATCCTTTCTGCATTCTGGTTTAAACAAGATACTTAAATTAACAGTGATGTTCATCTTGATGAGTGTTTCATTTCCCTGATAACTGAGAACAGTCTATTAATAAAGATGCAAATCATTCTAGCACTTATGTAAATACCAATAAAAGCTGAATTCTCACCTACAGCGAAGCAAAGCAGAAGGATTTTGCTCCTACTGAGTGACAAATTCTAAAGAAAGGTAAATAAACGTTTATTCAGTCATGGGTGACAACTAAACACATGTTGTAAAAAATCTTATGTAACATCTCTGCTGCTGTAGTTAACTGAAGTCTAGGAAGTGTCCAATTGTCACACAGTAATTACCACGTTATTAAATCCATCCTGTTTTCAAGCTACTCCAGGAATCACGACCAATTCCTCCCTCTGACTCATCCCCTCCCACCCCTCAAAATGTTGCAGTGACTCCCCACTGTATTCTTAGGAACAGCATCAATCTTCAGTGCCATTCACTTCCCAGGGGCAGCACAGCCATGGCACAGAATGAAGGTGCTACGGGGTTCCATGGCAACTACCAAGGCATTTGAAACGCTTTAATTATATTGGAGCTTTTTCCTCCTCTTCATTTTTCCCTTTTTTTTTTTTTTCCCAGCTAAGCTGCCTTACAGAGCTTGCAGTAAAATAATTATTTTAGCAGCTACCACGTCTTTCAGATATCTTCTAGAATCTCAGCCATTTCTCTTGACGTTTTGAGCACTGTGAATTGGGTTATAAATTGGGTTATAAAAATATAGAGTCAGAAATTCATTTCTTTTTAAGACACAACTTCCCACCTGACTGATACCCAGAATATTTTGCAGATTTGAGCATTTTAAAATATCTTTGGTGTTCCAAGTGCTGTAAATAAACACGAGGACTATGCCAACAAGAATCTGTGGGAAAATTTGAGTGATGCTTGCTCATGCTATATCCACCTCCTTACAGATTTTATTACTCATTCATTTTAGTAAACTCTAATCTAGGTTATTGTGCCACACCCATCACCATGGGAATGGGACTTAAAAGGGCCCAAAATACTTTGCTATTCAGCTTTTCCTCAGGA
This sequence comes from Oriolus oriolus, assembly GCA_013400235.1. Classification (NCBI taxonomy): domain Eukaryota; kingdom Metazoa; phylum Chordata; class Aves; order Passeriformes; family Corvidae; genus Oriolus; species Oriolus oriolus. Next base: position 1,087,827 of record VXBT01005717.1, on the reverse strand, counting down.
CTTAAGAGTGTGATCTGATTGCAGTTTCAATATACAAAACCCATTTGAGTGGTTACAGCTGACAGATTAAAGACCTCACTAATTACAAGCATCTTCAGTGCCACAATATGTAGCACTTGATAGAACAGTGAATTATAGATAAATAGCTAAGAGATGCAGATGAATGAATTCCTCATCATGAGAGAAGCAGCAGGGATAACTCCCCATCCCTAATTAACTGTGTGTCTTACAGCAGAGGTAAATACAGGAGGAGTTTTACTTACTGGTTCAGTTTTCTCAGAGCACTATCCATGCTGACTGCCACCTCCACAGAAAGGACAATTCCAAAGAGAAGATTTAAAAGGACAATTTAAAAGATACCTCTCAGTGCCCAGAATTTTGTATGATTGTCCTTATTTCAAACTGAATTACTAAAATTAAACCCAGAAATTAAACAGTCTCTGCCTGCTTTTCTGAGATCAAAACATATCAGAAAAATACTATTTTAAGGAAAAAAAAAAGCATTAAAGGAACATTTATAAAAGTTTCCTTTGCAATTTGAAAGACAAAAGAATAACAAATTAAAGTATTTTAGTTGCAACTGTTTTGCTTATCTGTTGTGACCAATTAATTATGTGGAAGGGTGATTGAGGATGGACCATACAGAGCACTAAAAGGTTCTAAGCACATAAAGATGATTTTCATCTTGTGTACCCTTCTGCCTTGCTCACAGAAACCACAAGCACTCCTTTAGGTTAGGCTGCACGTCCTACTCAAGCAGCAGCATTTCCTAAGAGCCATTAAAAACAGATCTTTCAAGGTGTGGTGAGAGAACGGCGTGTTTCAAATATGAGCAGCCCAACACACCCAAAAGGTGTGCACTGGGAATCATCACCTCCTGCCCTGCATCCCTTTATCATCCACGTGGGAATGACGCAGCACACAAAGGCTCCTGTAAACTGTCATTACTGGCTTTTAACCCTATGGAAGGAGGAGGAGGAAAAAGTGCCAGACCTCCATATGCTTCCCAACAGAGCTTTCTTTAAACGTGTGCAGAAGGTGGAAACAGCACATTGTTTTGTTGTCCACTCCCGTTACAAAAATACTATTTCTCCTTTAAACCAGGAAGAAAAAAGCCATTCATTTTAGAACATAGGATGAACATTTACCTTGACTTGCTTTCCAAGTGCAACCAAATAAACTGAACTGGTAAATGCTGCAAAAAGATCTTACAGCCTCTCAGAATTCACATATAAAGGTGCTTTGGTTTTGCCTTCCTGTAAAGTTTAGGGAGGAAAAAAGAAAGAGAAATAAATAAAGGCTTTAACTGCAAAAAGCCTGGGGTTCTCATAGAAATTCAAATGCGGAGTGTACTAGTATCATGTATTTTGAAGATCTTTAGGCGATATGTACTAACTGCAAAGCTGACAATTTGAAAGAATTAAATTCATTCTCTAACATTATCTCATGGACATTCCCCCTTACAAGTTTTTTGTTAGATACTTGAAAATGCTTTAGTTTACTATGCATTACACTTGACTGGGGAGACTTTTCCTGCATTTATGGAAGGACAAATGCTTTACCAGCTCCAAGGAAAACATTACATCAATCTAGTGCTCCCTCTCTTGGCAACTGAACAAAGTACAGTCACTTCAGCCACTGGTCCCTCCCAGAACAAGGAGAAAAAAGCGTTAGAACAATCATTCAGCAGGATAATAACATTTCTAAGCATTCAGAAGCGGGCAGCTCTTCAGATTAGGAAAACTGAATGGTATGTCAAGGTTCTGTTTAAGTAGCTAGGAGAATTTTAACAGTTTCTTGATTAAGAAAACCTGAAGCCAACAGTTGTGGCCCTCCCTAAAATATTTAACTATATTCATCCTCATTTTGCTCACCTTGTTTTCCCAATTTTCTTCAGCAGCTGATTTTCAAAAACCAGCATTTTGCTGCTTTAGGACTCCAATTAAAAACTCTTTAGCTAAAAGCTCATTTATTAAACCTCTGTAGACAACCACGAACATGTATGTACAGCAAGTTTACATGAAGGACGATGCTACAAAAGATACAGTGGCAATTAAAACAGACCCACATAAATAATTTATAAAAATACTTGAAATGGCGAAAATAGCACTGTAATCCCCAATTATTTTCCTCCAATTGCCAGGACTTTGATGTGGGAAATCTTAACGTCAGACCTTTTTAAAAACGTTCCGAATATATTAAACTTATCTACAGGATAATTAGCAAAATGTATAAAGTGTAGATTATTGTACAAAGGACAGATATTAAAAAAATCACCAATCCACCTGAAACTTAAGGACAATAAAAATCTTAGCCAAAATAATGAACACCAAACCACAAACTCTGCATTTTAGAGTCTCGAGTATTGGCAAATAAAATGATCTTAACAAATCATCAGTCCTGTTATTCCTTAGTGGAAGCATGCAATTTGGGAAAATTCTACATTTTCTGGTGGTCCTGGTCAAGATGGAAACCTGCACTGACTTCATCACCAAGGAAGAACAGGGCAGACCTGCATTTGTCAAGATTTTCTCTTTCCCATAAGATGAGGGAGGTTATCTGAGTTTGTAAAACTGGGGGGGAAACAGAAGGGATTTGGACATAAGAAAACAAAAGACCAGTTAAGTTTTAAGTCTTTTTCTTTTGCTGGTTTCTTGGGGAATTTTTTAACAGGCTTCTTATCCGTAGATAAACCCCGGTTGATTCTGCCATGTTTTCAAATTCAAATGGTGTGATGCCTGCAGCAAACTTGCTCATGTCGGGAACAAATCCAGATTTTTTCACAGATGATCCAGTGCTTGTGGGCACTTTATTACCACCTGTGTTGTCCCCCTCATTAACCTCAGGGTTGGGAGCAGGCAGGGTATCATCCAGCAGGCCTTCAGAAACTGCATTATCAGGATTTTCCTTTAAGTCAAGCAAACTGTCCTCCAGATTCGGACTGGTTATAGAATGTTCGTTTTCTGGGATCTGCTCACTGATGTCAGAAAACTCCGTTTCCACCGAGATCACTTTCTCAGGTGACCTGACTTCTGCAACAAGATCTGCTTCATTCCTGGCTGGCGATGATGTAAGAGAATTTCCAGTTAAAGGCGTGTCAGCAGGAATATCAGAGTCACTGTTTGTGCTCTCCGCCTGCTCCAGCGCTGCCCAAATTAACCTCTGCTGCTCCTCCAGCTCTTCCAAGGTCAGAGTATCCTCATCCATGATTGAGTCCACTATTTTGGGCTGAGGACTATCACTGGAAGGGTTTGGTGGTGGAGTAGTCCTAGGGAGGGGAGAGTGGGTGGGTGTGGAAGGCTGAGGGGGTGTGAGTGGGGGTGTTCCTCGTGGCACAGGGGGAGGAGTGGACATGGATGGAGATCCAGGCGGCAGCGGAGGTTGGAACTGAAAACTGTTGGGAGTTTGAGATCTCTGTGCCCCTTCCAGATCTAGAAAGAGATTAAAAGACACTTTTTAGAACCTGAAATCTTACCAGGACAAGATTTAAAGTGCCAGTATTCTGATTAACTACCAGATTTATGTCTTCTCATCCTTGGTTTTCAGCTGAGACAGAACAAACTTTATGAGGGTTTTCATATCTACCAAAACTATGGCTTTTTGGATTTTAACTCTGCCAGTCATTCAAGGAAAAAAAAAATTACTCTTGAAGGTATTAAGAACAAACTCATTCCACACTGAGACACACTGAAGGATTCCTCATAGCGGCTTTCAAAAGGAAAGCCAGAAGCTTCTCCCAGCTATTCTAACACATAAACAACACTGAATCCTCCTTTGAGTTTGCCTCATTTTTAAGAAGCTGTAAGCTTGCAAATTTATGTTATTCCATCCAAGTATTTAGGGATTTATTAGGGGGTCTTCTTAACAGAAGTTTCTTCAGGATGCTCCTGAAGTAAAGGGATCAGAATTTTTAACATAACATTGCAATTGCTCTGAGCACACCTGAAACTTCCTGCTTGGTACTGAAAGATATGAAAACCACAGTGACAATCACAGCAAATGCCACTGCAGTAGGACACGGCTGGCCTCTGTCAGCTCTGCCATTGATTACCACCAAAACAACTACTAACACATTGGCTTCTCCTTTTAACTGTCCCATTTCAACGCAGAGCAAGTTAGTTTGAAAATAAAAGTTGAAACTAGGAAAAGAAAAAAAGAATGACTATACCAGAGTCCAGGTCCATGTCAGCTGCTGCAATCTCTGAATTGTCTTCTCTTGGTCGTTTGGAATGATGAGACTTTGACTGAGGTGCAGCCCTTTTGCTGCTGGATTTTGGACTTGGCTGGAGAGAAATTATCCCCAAAACCAAAAAGAATTAATATTATACTGTACACGGTAACATTTCCAGCTATAAGGATTAAAGCAATTTTCTAACTGTACCATCATTTGGGGACCCAGTGTGTAAACAGACACTGACATCTGAGGGATGCCACGGCGATGGCAACCAAGCTTCTCACTTTTTAGGGGAGTCTGGAACTTCTAGGCTGTGTAAGTTCACAGCAAATTCTTTCCCAACTGTTTATAAATCATTGCACAACTGGGATCTTCTAACATTATTAAGTGAAATAATGGAATTCATTTTAAACATGAAGCTATTTTTTGTTAAAACAGATAAGCCAGATCAGCATTTCACCCCCACTAGTTTCAATAAAAAGTTTGCCCCCTTGTGCAGAAAGAAGATACAAGCAGGAGATCATCATGACCTACACTAACTAAAAGACAACACTGTTTTTTTTAATAACAAGGAGACATATTCACCTCCTGATAATTAGAAAGGTAGTGAGCAAAAACATCCTTCTGTTGAGATGGCTGCATGGGGATGGAACCAAACATCTGCCATTCCTACAGCAAAAAGGAAAAAAAAAAAGAAGAGAACTAATGTTGCATATGGTTGGTTAATAACAGAACTTTGGTTAATAATACTGAATGAAAAAACACATTTGGAGGCCACTAAATGGGCAAATGTAAAGGCATAAATGCACAAGTGCTTCTTTTTATTGCACAGGTATTAAGATCAGTGATGAAATTCACTGACAGCAGGTTAAAATGCTTTTGAAGATAAAAGTGCAACACCCACATTTCTTGTGTGCTCTGTGCTTAAGTGGGCACCCTCTCTGTGGGCCTTCTGACTTGTTTAATTCTAGTTGTTACAAAGCTTTGCAGAAGTTGTGCCCTGACTGAGCTGATGTAATCTTTTGTGATCAAAATTATATTTATGGCAACACCCACAGTCATTTTCATCTTCCAAGAACATTCAGAAAATTTACGTGTATGGAAAAAACAGCCATTCATGCGTGAGGTTTCATGTTTAAAAAATTGCAAACTGTCCTTCCAGGCTCCTGTTGGTCTCGTAATGCAAACAATCCCCACAGAAGCACTGTCAGACCCTAGCACAAGAACCATGACAAGTACCAGTTAGATGGATGTCACATTAATTACAACCCCCAGCCCCAAACCAAGGGCTTAAAGAGACTGTTGAAAGGAAATTGTCAGATGCAGAATACAAAACATTAACTCTTGGCTAAAAGCAATTACTGTCACTCAGCATGCTGTTTACAAGGCAGAGAACAGCTACTCACATCTGGGATCCCACTGGGAGTGGATATATTAAAGCCTGGATAATTTACCAACTTAGACACATCGTAAGTGATACGTTTGGGCTGGGGAGAGCCCTCATCTTCTCCTTCAACGTCACCTATAATGGAATATAATTATTATTGATGTTAACTAAGAAAACCACTGAAAAAATCCACAGGATTTAAGAACAGGCGTTTGGAATGTAAGTGCTGATAGAAGGCTTTGAAATCCACAGAGGCAATAACAGTGACCAAATCCATCAGATACAGGTATGAAGCCTCCCTAGAAACCAGTTGGATATTCCCACACAACTGCTCTTCATCTACCATTGCTATCCTCAGAATTTGTCATCAGGACTGTTCTGAGATGCAGCATAAATGTTGGTCATTAGCAAAAAGCTGGTAAATTACTTAAGTTGGGTTCCAAGAAATGTGTTGTTTGCTTGCTGGTGGTTTGGTTCCCATATAGGAGTAAATTATTGAGTATTATGGCTTCTTTCATAAAATGTAAGAGAAAAAGGGAGAGGAAATTGGACAAAAAGAGATTTTGCAAGTTTCATCCAACTCCAGGTTTTAACAGTGAAATCCCACTGACAGTCTCCATCTTTGCAATGCAACCATTATGGAATTTGTTTCATTGTTACATCATAGCTGATAAAAAGGTGTATTTTTACATGAATAAAAAGATTTGATTTGCAACATTCTCTCTCTCCCATGAGGAAGATGAAGGTTTACAAACCAGTTACTTTATTATCTCCCGAGGAGGGTGCAGCCAGCCCACAGCCTCATATTAAAACTGCATTCCAGCCCCACATTCCTCACCTTTCCCATCGTACAGAGCCAGTCCTGAGTGCTCCATTTCGGCCTCCTTGAGCCAGCCGGGGGGGTACCCCAGCTGCCGCATGCGGTAAATGAACGGGGGCAGGCTCTTGTCGGTCACACCAAGGGCATCCTGAAGGACCCCACTAAGTCGAGAAAACAAACAGAAAACAAAATGTCATCCAGAAAAATCCCTAACTGGTGACAAAAGGTTATGAACATTTTGTGGAGATTTCAGCTGTCAAGGTAGAACAGCTGAGTTTTAGCTCCAACTGTGCTGCATTTCAATCCCAGATATAACAACTCTAGATCAAAACCAGCTCTGGTATTAAATATAACTTTCTGCCTTGCTGATATGCTTAAACTCTTTATTAGATTTAATTCTACACCAAGAATAACCTACTTGACCTGCTACTTCTGACTCATGGCCTTGTCTGTAGCTATCAACAGGAAGGGTGGACCTTGACACTGAATTTACTGGTGATTTTTTTGGAGACTGCCACACAATACCATGATTTCTTTAAACGTTTTGAATAGAGAGGGAGGGACACTCAAAGCTCAAAATTTGCAGACTTTTGAATATATTTTTTGTAGAAACATAATAAATTTGCAATTTGAGAAGTCAAAGAGTAACATTTATCTCCCTGCATTAGGGAAAGGGTAGGACTATCAAGCTAGCAGTGAATTTTCATTTGAAAAATATCTCTGCAATTTAATAAACAAAATTCTATTTAGCAAATTCAAACATAATACGCTCATCGTTAAGAGCAACAGGTGGACTTAATAAACTGTGGCAATTAACATCTGGCACTCCAAAGGCAGAAGAGGTATTCCAGAAAAGCAGTGCAACAGCAAATGGAAAGAAAAGAGATACCTAATTACTCCTGGCTTAAATTTTCCAAACCTCTCTTCTACTTCTTCTGCATGGTAACGCTGCTGAAAATTCTGATTGCTCGAATCACCACAAGCTTCCAAAAACTCCTTTCTCTTCTCATTTATACGAGCTGCATTTCGTGGCTTAAAGATAATACAATTGGGAAGTTTAGAGTTGGACAACTTACAATTTAGGCACTCCTTCACTCAACATAAAGCTTGGAGAGCAGCAGCCTTTGGAATACTGGTGACTTTACCTTTGGGCAGTCTTTCATTTGATGGTCTTCAGAACCACAATTGAAACAATGAGGTTTGGGCCTGCTTGAAAAATGCACAACAAATTAAACCTGAAAATGACTTTGCAATGTTAAATACACTTAACTATTTTCATTCTTGACAGATTTTAAGGTTTAGACTTGAGAAAGACAGAAACAAAATCACTGACTGCTGATGTCATGTGCTGTCTTCTCTTAAACTTATGTCAATCCTTAAATAGAACAGAGTACTGCTGATTTCACCGTGCTAAGAAGAACATGGGAAATGAGGAAAGGGCAGAGGGAAATAGGAAATGGTATCATCAGAGGTCTGATCCTTTTCACAATACTGGGAATCAGTCACCAATAGAAACAAACAGCAGAGCAGGCCCATTTCTTTGGAAACTCCTGGCCCACAGTTTCAAGTAATGCATTTTGTGAAACTGCACGGAAAACCTGGAATGGAACTGCTTCAACTTAAATGTTCCTTTTAAATTCACACCGTGGCAGGAAACATTTGCAATATTACTAGGGTGAAACACCAAGATTTCAGAGGAAAATTTATTTTCTGAACATTAATTTTTACTGAATTAGGACGGGAACCAGAAGTGGAGACAAAAAGCGTGGCCAAGAACGTGTGTCCAACGTAACTCCAGCTGGAAACTGAATTCTCTTCACTTCTGACCTCCCATTAAAACTACACTCAAAACCTACACTGATCAACTCTCAGATCAGTCTGTCTTAAAAATCCATCAAATAAGTCAGACAGGAGTTGTTCTACAGAACAGTAACCATGACACAACACCAGTGCAAGGATGACAAACCAATCACTTAAAAGACAAGAAACAGAAGAACTAAGTATAAAAATTGAGAAAGTTTTCACACACTGACTTTGGGCCCTTCCTAAAGAAAGTCAATAAAAGAACAGACCCACTGACTGCAAAGCTCAGCTCTGGTTTATTTAATTTAAACTCATTGCTCAAGTATGTCCAAGGATTTATTAACTGGGCAGTAATCACAGAGTGCATCTGAACTTTTCAGCTCAAAACTTTATATTTAAGAATAATACAAACCTTTTGGGTTTTACTTGTATTTCTTGTCCATCTAGGGAGAGAATCTGGCTGAAAACTTGCTGATATCTTTAGATTTCAATAAGGAACTGCTACTGGATGAAGCAAAATTTCAATTTTGTTTAAAATATCAATGAAAACTTAATAGTGCTTTGAGTAGAACACTGACTCATCTGCATTAAGTTACAAATGGGTCCTTGATACGAAATCCAGAGTATAAACTATAAAATAGTATCTACTATAAACTATTTGCTAAGATGAGCTTATGCTGCTTCCTCCTAGAAATTTCTACCCAATACTTTTTATCAGCACTTGCTAGAACTACAACCCTGTTGTTTACAGGCAGAAATTTCCAGATAATAATTCTGAAATGCTTCACAGCAATCTTATTAAACCACATTTTGACAGAGCTTCAAAATGACACTGAAGTACTGAGAGCAGTACTTTGGCCATTTAGAAGCCAGTGCCCTGATGAACCATTTCACTCAGAATCAGTTCAGCCACACTTAACTTGGCATTTTAGGAGAAATTACCATTAAGGATGTACCTCCTTCATCCAGAGTTTGGGAGATTGTAAATTTGCAATTTATGTTCAGATACAAGTAATTTTTTAACACTGTATCACATGACCTTGATTAACAAGCTTAAGAACTGGATATTGCAGAAATGAACTCAAACTGGTTCTTGTCCTGAGTCTTTCCAGGACAGAAGCAATACTGGAAAACTGGGGAGATGATGTTACTTGAGAAATGTCTTGTCCCATTTCTTTTGTCATGGAAGACTTCAATATTAAAAAAACATTTCAACATTTTCCAACTTTTTTCAGCACTTCCCTCAATTCCACTTTTCAAACATTGGCTTTAATAAACAGTAAAAAAGCAACTTTAAAATGCACGTTAAGAGCATTCCATAATTAAATTTTAGTAAAAGACTTTCCCTCTGGCTCCCACATTTGGGAAAAAAAACCATTTTACATCATGTTTGAGTTTGCCAAACCCTTTTCTTCTCCCCAAGAGTGGATTTTACAGAGGGAGAACACTTACTCAATCTGCAACGAGCTGTCATTCCAAACCTGATTAGGGACTGGCCCAGGAAATTCCTAAATTCACGAGATGTATTTATGGGGATAAGGCATTCACTCTCAGGATAGCAATCAGCAAGTCAATTCTATCAAAATACTTATTTGTTTTGAGTAAAAAAGCCATTAATGACTCATTAAAGCATCCCATCTCTAATGACTAATATGGTTTTGATAGAAACACACAATCCACTGAAGAGAATTTGAGTTCAATTTACCCACTGGAACTCTTTGGATTTGACAAACAGAAAAAAGAAACGTGTTTTAGCAAACAGGATACTTAGGTATTTCCCATCCTTCTGTCAGCTGTGGATTCTCATTTAAAATAGGCTGTCCCAGTTTATCGAGACAAAAATTGGTAAAATACAGAACACTTCCTACAACCTGCAGAAAAAAAGTCAGAGAATTGTCAGAAATGTGTCAGTATTTAGGTGAGATTGGTAGCATTTCTATAAATTCACACTGCTTGAAATACTTCCAGGTTTTTTTTCCCCATTCCCTAAGAATTTACAATTAATACAAGCCCACGCCTGGACACGTAAGATTTTTTTTGCACTGATGTAGCCAAAATATGCTGAATTTAAATTTCATTTATCAGTGTAACAGCAGTTAACAGATCTTATTTTAATGGCAGCGTACATTGAATGTGGAGAATGAAGAGTCAGATCTACCATGGAAGAGCAGAGTCGAAAACTTACACTAAAAGCTTCTTTCACTTTTTTAGCAGAACTCGAGCTGGCTCCTTTACAGTCCTCTTCCAAAACAACACTGGAGGGCTGAGAGGAAAAGCAAAAATAAAAATAAAAATAATTAATTTAAATCAGCAGAGCTCCTGAATTAGTGATGTAAAAGGCATGAGAATGTGGGGTTCAGCTTCTGTCCTTTCACCAACAGTAGGATGGAGATGTGCACATTAATCATATCAAACTTTCCACAGTCCCAAGCATGACACAGCCCCTTTCGCATGGTTTCTTTGATGAGAAATACACCCAATAACAACATTTTCATTCTCATCAAAAAAGCTAAGGGAAAGATGGGAGAGAAACGTGCCATTCCACCCTTTTACTCGAAGTGAATGTTGAGTTAAGAATTAAAATTCTAAACTAGGAGGAGAAAGTGTAAATTTACAGGTTCTGGTGTTCATCTGTTTTCTTATTTATATTCAGAGTTGGGCCAAATACTATCAGAAGAGGATGCATTAAGCTCTCTTCTTAATTATTTAAACCAACTTATGAATTTTCTTTCACTGAAATTTCACTTGGGACAATTTTCAAGAAGCATTTTCACGGGCAGAAAGGATCCTTCCTTTGTCCTGGGTTTTATTTTTTTGAACAAATGGATATATGACATTTGTTTGACAACTATTTGATTTGATTTTTGTTACTGTTTAACAGTGCAGTATTGCAACATTCCCATTACAGAGGTGGAGAAGAAGAAGCATCTCATGACAATTTGAGTTTTAAAGTACCTGTGGCTTAGCATTCAAGTGAGATTTTTCTTGTTCACTTTTCTTCTGCTCTTCATATTTTTGAACTAAACTACAAATAAAATCTTCAATTTCTTGATGATACCGCCTGGGACAGAACAAAGTACAGAGAGATGAAGACATGAGCAAGGCTGAAACAAAGGGCAGATGTCTCTTTTCTTAAGCACTTATCATTTACTAAATAACTTGGGAAAATCCAATTCTTTTTTGTCCCCCTCTCAGCCCCCACAAGCACAAATGCAATCTGATATTAGAGAGCACCCAAGCGTGGCAAAAAATCAACTCAGAGGCAGGGAAAGATTAATTTCTTATATTTTATCCATAACTTTCCTGAAATTCAAACTGCTCTTCAGACTCACTCCAAGCTCCTGGAAGTCCCCCCTCATTTCATGATAAAACCAGATATTGCTAATGAAAGCAACAGAACTCCTGTGATCCTGCCCATTATCCTTTCTCCCCTTCAAGCTTCAGTAGTTTATGTTATTGAATAAAATCTATATCCACCCTTTGGGCACAACGCTATTATTTCCAAAGAAACAAAACCATTTCCTGTCAGGACTGGTTTTTCTTGAAAATACTTACTTAGTAATGACATTGTTCATAAATAAAATCTGCAGCAGAGGTCCATCAGCTTTGGAGTTTTCCACTGAGATTCCACTAGAAGAGCACAGAACACAGACAATGGGTACAGTAAATATTCCCCACCAGTTTTATCACACAGCTGAGTCTGGACCCCACAGAGAGAGCAAGGTTTGGTCAATACAAAATCTGTCCTTTTAAGAAGTTCCTATCCACTTAACCAGAAATTATCCTCTTGAGCAAAGCAGGTTGGTTGGTGTGAGGTGGAAGGAGAACAAAACACCCCCACACTACAGGAATACTTAATTCCATATGAACAGAATTCTCTTCCTGCTCTTCTAGCTTCAATAAACTTATACAATCTTCTACTTAAAATTTATTCAATAATTTGAATGTAATTTTTCCTCACTACTGAACTTTACATTGTAAACACTGTTTCCCTGAAGACCAAGAGAGTTTCATAAAACAGATAAACACAAATAAATAGGGTTACAGCAATACCAACTGAGTCCCTGCTATTCAACTCCAAAAGATTTCTCAGGAACTGGAATGGCATTTTAGAAGCCCAACCCCTGAGCAGGGATTGGGACACAGAAACATGATGTAGCAGATTGTTACCTCAGACAGCTTTTATCTTTGATAAGCTCTATATATACACATATGAATAAATATATTCCCTATATATAAATCATTGAGTATTTTAAGTAAGCATTAACATACCTAGGACGAGTCAGAATTCTCAGCTTCCTTTTCAGTTCCTGATGTTAACTTATTGTTAAGGAATATGATTTTCTTTGGAAGACACAAACCCACACCCAAAGCAACCAAGAAAACACTGACCAAGAATTTCACAGAACAACCAATAGAGTTTCAGTTCTTCCCTTTCGCTGCACAGGGGATTATTTACAAATCTACCTGTTGCTGAAGAAACACAAAGTGAAAACAAACGAGAAAGAGGACTAGCTGTGACAATCCAAACAGTACATGTAAATGCAATAGTTGCATTTACATATTTATAATATTTTGTTTTTAAAATATCGATGATTATCACCAAAAGACAGGTAACAGTAGTACACACGTACTCGTAAATGGGAAATAAACTGTAACACATTTCAGATTCCATCCTGCTGCAGCGGCAAACCCAAAAACCCAGGTGTCTGTTTTCCCCGGGAAGGCAGAACGCAGGAATTCAGTGACAGCCGTTTCAACAGCCATCCCCGCATCCCAGGACGGAGCCGCCTCCTGAGGTGGGGCTGGCACGCGCCCGGCCGCTCTGAGCATAAAAGTTTCTATGGAAAAGTGCTCTGAGAAAGCCTGCGAGCACCAGCCTGGGCTCTCCCTCCCTACCCAGCTCAGTACTCTCTCCCTTCGGAACGCGCCCGGGCTCCGGCGGAGACCAAGGGTTCTTTCCCACAGACCCCCGGGCAGGAGCCGGAGCCCCCCGTGAGGGCCGGGATCGGCTGGCCCGGAAGGGAACCGGCGGCAGCAGCGCGCCCGCCTTCCCCCGCCCCGGCGCGGGCCCTGCCTCTACCGCCAGGATATTCTCCGCCCGCAGCCGCTGCACCGTCTCGTCGCGGTCGCGCAGCCGCTCGTAGAGTTGCAGCAGCGGGTCCGGCTCGTCCAGGGCGGGCGGCGAGGGCGGCCCGGGCTCGCCCTCCAGCTGCCCGAAGAGCTCGCGGTCCCCGAAGTCCACCTCCGCCGCCATCTTGGCCGCCGCAGGAAGGGCGGGGCGGGGGGCAAAGGGCGGCGGGAAGCGCGGGGCGGGCGGGACGACTCACGCCGCGGACTACAGCTCCCAGCATGAATCGGGGCGGCGAAACACAGAGGCGGGTGGTGGCGGAGCGCGGTGCACGCTGGGAGGTGTAGGCGGCGCGGCATGGAACGAGCGCCACAGCGCTTGTCGTACTCACAATGGAGGACGCGCTCCTGCCTCCAGAACCGGCATCGCTCGCGGTTTGGAGTTTTTTTCCTCTTCTGAAGAGTCAGAAGCGGAGAGAGTTGGAGCAGCAGCAGCGTGCAGGTCAAGAGTATTTGAAGTATGGTGTCTGCAGTAAGACCCCTCACTGCAATATTTTAGGGAAATCCTACTTCAAAAGAACCAAAGCAAAACCTCCTTAAGTTTTCCCTTCTCTTAACTGGCTTATGGCAGTTTGGCCCAGAAGACAAATTACCATTTGACCTTAGAGAAAAAAAATGTCTTTATTATTAACCAGTTTTTTTGCACTGGATTATGTGCCTATTGGCCCAGACCGCTAAATAACATCTACACAATGTTTCTTTCATGTTTCAAGAATTGAAAATAACTGTACAAGGTTAAAGTACAAAAGTACACAAGACAGTGGACACGAAATATCCATGTATGAGTTTATCCCATCTGCTGCTTGGTTTGAAAAGTAGAACTTTAACTAAAAAATACTGTCCTCCTCTAGTTCTGTCAAGTTTAATGGAAGTGGGTATAACCTGATTACAACACTAACACCAGTATCACTAATCTGATATTTACAAAAAAATTGTATTTTTCAATAAATTAAAGTCAATGCAACACCCATGCAAGCTAGAATGCTAGCTTTTTGGTGAACAAGGACCCAACATGTGAACAAGAACCTTCCACAGTCCCAAACTTCAAAACAGCCTTTTTTTTTTTTTTTTTTCTTTTTTTTTTTAAACTGCATCCATTCCTCGCATGGAAGATGTGAACCCCAATCCCATTCCTCTTTGCGTGTGAGTCTGTGATCTTGCCATTTCATACTGTGCATCCAGATTTCTGAACACCTCCTCCTGCTGCTTCAGCGTTTTGTAACTCTCCTCATCCACGGAACTGCAGCCAGCTTCATCCTCGCTCTGGAAACAGAACACAAACATCAGCTCTGGGCAAGTGGGGGCTCACAAATTCCTACATGAGTAAGAATTCAAGCATTTGGGTTTATTGCTTCAACATTCTAGTGCAGATTTTCTCTGACAAGAAACACACAGGCTTTCACTCAGTTGCGTTTTGAATTAAATTCAAATTTAGATGCTGTTTCTGAACTTAATATACTTAAAAGCTCTTCACTACATCAGCTTATCTTAAAATCTTTACTGGCTAAGGTACACTAAAACAAAAAGAGAAATCACTATCCTGCAATTAATAAACTAAATTACATATTCAGAATCCTTTACCTTAATGCCCATCAGTTTTCTGAATTTGACATTTTGGTCCTTGTTTCCAAAATTTAGCTTTTCCCATATTTCTGCGGACTGTGATTTATCCTGTTCAGGTTAAAAAAAAAACCAAAAACCAAGTGTCACCTTTTTACATCAGATTCCATTAAAAGCACAACAGAGCAGCAAGCAAAGAAACACTGCTAAAGACAAGCCCATCCCGCACCACAGCTGGAAGTAAAAGGTTTCCAAGTCTGACATTCCTCCCGCAGCATCCTCACAGGAGCTCTTTGTGAGGGAAGCCTACCTAACCATGGTGTTCAAAACTGAGGTGTGTTCCTTCCTTGGGCATTTCCAAAGGTCTGGAAGCCTGGTCGGAATTCAGGCTTAAGGTAAATTATGGAAAACAGAATTTGTTTATTACAATTAATCAAGATACAGCACAATTCAAGAAGAACTGCCCAGAGAGCACTCAAGGGTTCTCCTGCCATCCCTTTTGTCTCCCACCATTGCCATGGGAACTGGTTTGTTTTTCACATCTTATGGAACAGTCTGTGAAAAGGTAAGGGAGCTTGTTATGTAACTGCTGCATGATGCAAACCAGCCTAACAAACACTCCTATACCAGAGTAACAAAAGACAAAAATACAAATATTAAAGTGGCCATTTTTTTTCCACAGTATCAGCAGCCAAAAGCCCTACTGAAATCCAGCAACTTTTTGAAAAAGCAACTGCCACAGGTGCCTTTCTTACTTCCCTAACTGCAAAGGCATTTGACACAGCATAAAAGCATGAAGGCTTATTTGTATTTATGACTTTTGTTAGGGTTAATATCGCATTACTCTGGTCCTGAAAAGTTACCAGCAAGGGCAACAGACTTGTCTTTGAAATCTGCAATTGGAGAGGACTCAACCACTAAATAAGAAATCTCCACAGCCCCACAAAGGAGAGGTCAGTTACAGACTCCATACCTTAGCCATCCCTTCCCAGTAATGGGAGCCCATCGGGATTTGATGTTTAGTTGCAAGTTGTCAGTAAACTGACAAAAGTAACACTAAGATCCAACTATACCTCTGAAGCTTTATGACATTTGGGGTTTCCTTGACTCTTGTGTCCCAACTATTTACCACTGAAGGACTAATTACCTTAGTCCTTTCACTCCTACATCACACAATATTCTGAGTTGGAAGGGATGCACAAGGATCATCAAAGCCCAACTCCTGGTTTTACTAAAGTTTTACCTCGGGGGCTATTTAGAGTTTTACCTTTATATGCCTGATATTAAAACTTGCTAACAGATATGAAAGCAATTGGGCTGGAAATAACATTAATCAGCATCTTTAAACTGAGTGCAAGATATTCCCAAACAAGTTTATGAAGGTAAGCAAAGCCAACATTACCCCTTCCTTTTTGCCTTGCCAAAGCATCTTCCGCTTTTTCTCTTGCTCAGCAAATTTCATGGGGTTCACTGCTGCTGGGTTGTAATAGCTGGGCACAGCTATGCCAGTCTCTGCCAGTGCCTTGGCCTGGAGCGCTGCCATCTGAGCTGCCATGGCAATCTGAGGGGTCACTTGTGTCCCTGATGCCAGCAGAGCAGCGACGTTGATGACGGAGCCTCCCGTGGCTGCAGCCGCTGAGGAACAAAGGAAACTTGCTAGAAATAACTTTGGACTTTATGGAAAAACCCCAACACACACACAAAACCCAACCACCAACCCGCCCCAGAACCGAACAAAAAAGCCAAACCCCTCAAACACTTCCCTTCAATGGAAGTTGGAAGCACACAAATAACAAATGCATGATAAAATAAATACATGTGATTTCTCAATTAAGGAGCATGTCTCCAGCAGTTTTAGTAAACGAGAACCAGAAGTGAAACTAATGCACTTTGTGGTTCTAAATAGCCCCCTGAGCAAGCAGCAGCCTAATGGCCATCATGAAATCATCTAACAGCCTAACATACAACATTTCTCTTGTACACTCAGCAAGTAGTAAGAAATCCGAATCGTTTTTGTTGAGGTTTTGTTTCTTTTTAGTTTTGGTTTTTTTTTTACATTTCCTAGTTCTCACTGTGGTCCTTCTTAACAATTACGTAAAGACAACCTGCCCATCTGTCAAAGAAGACTGCAACGCTCCTGTAACATAAGCATACTCTATCTTCCACTCACACTGCTGTTCAGAATTAATCTAATACACATGGACTACCTGCAGCCATTTCCTGTTGCTTCTGTTTTTCAACCATTTCTTTCTCTCTCTGTTCTTGCAGTTTCTTTGCTCTTTCCAGCCTAGAGATACATGAAAATAAAAATATTTAGACATGCCAAATCAACATCAGGAGCCTATTCATGCCACACATCATTAAAATCACCACAATTTCTGACCTTCTGGCTAAGGCTTCCTGTGCATCCATAGCTGTGTTTCGTCCCCGGAAAGGTGGAGGGCTCGGACTCCGGCTGTGGCTCCTGCTGAACCTTCGGGGTTTTTCAATTCTTTTCTTTCGCTCTCTGTAACCAAATTTAACAGTTGCTAAAACAATAAAGGTACACATGCAGCTTAACGTTTCATAAAGTATTTGATCACAACATTGAAAATTTGCTTCATGATTAATTTGGAGCTCTCAAGAAAAGCTTTCAGAGAGTTTATACTACAACAGTTGCCTTGTAACAACACAGAGCTAAAACTGAAGATTTCTAGCTGTAACAGAATGCACAGTTCTGGTTTTGGGTTTCCCCTCTCATACTTAGTGTTCAGAACAAACAGATCTGCTCTATAGATTCTAAATCCTAAGGAAAATCATCTAATTTCTGGTAAAGTCAATTGCAAGAGAACTTGAATGAATCAAGCTAGAAGAATGCTTTAAAACCGTAAGAGACCTCCAAGCACTGTAATTATGTTAATAAGGAGCATTTTGAAGAGGCCCAATTTAAGGAGTGGAATAGTACTTCAGGAAATTACTGTTACTCTCCCCTCTGTATACTCTTCCCTAAATGTGCTTTGAGGGCCTCTATTAAGCTGAACATGTGATCTGTCTTGGGTTTCTCTTGGGAAGAGAACTCCGAAGTATGAACTACCTGGAGCCTGACCATCTGAAAAGGACCCAGGTAAAATTTATTTTTATGCAAAATACCAAAATATTCAGTTCAACTCTTCTTTACTAACCTTCTCCCCACCTCCTTCCAAGCAGGAAACATTCTTAGGACGTCTATATTTAATCCCATCTAAACAACAGCTACTCAAAATACACATAAAAAGTACTAATAGCAGTTCTCTGTGCCAGGATCATCAGTATCTACAGTACAAGAGATAGGGTTTATCCCAGTTTAAGCCTCTGACACTGGTGTTTCAAACAAAGAAGTCACAGACACTGGAAGTGCTCAACAAAGCTCAATTTACAGGCAGTATCACTCACACTTTTCCCAGATTTGCCATAACCAGTAAGCTCAGATGCACAAAGGTGTTTCTGCAATTTTTAAACTTAAATGTTATTATCACTCATTTGGGCTAACAGCTAACTGGGGATAACAGCTAACTTAACAACAGCCACTTTCCATGGCATTCAGATACTCTCCCTATTCTGTTTGCAACCTGGGCAGCATCTACACACATCATGAAATGCAGACTGAAGTTACAAAAAGATCCTTGTTTACATGACAAATCTGGTAGAATACAAAGGAGGCAAGACTTATCTTTTCAGAGAAGATGACAAGATGCAGATTCAGGCACTGGGAAGTGACAGATCTGCATTCCTGAGATAAGATGTAATGCATGTTTCAAAGATACCTTCATTTTTCCCGTGCTGACTACTGTTGTTTGGTCTTGTCTTTGGTCTGATGCTTTATTGCACTGGTAAACATCAAGGAAATAAATATTTGAGCTTTTGTATTGAAGTATTTCCATTTGAAACAAGCAGCTGGTGTCATGTTTTCCACCTAGCATTTAATCAGAGCCACACCACTAAAGAACTGCCAGGAGGTTCTAAGAACTCACAAACAAAAAGATTGGTTTAAATGCCTGTGAGGACAGATCACTCGAAAATCTGAGTTTGAGATTATGCAAAGAACCATCAAGAGAAGGTCAAGCTCTGCTATTTACAAATGCTTCTGTCACAGCCTGCTCACTGTAACACAACAAATACTGGATGTCAGGAATGAGGTAATTCCTTTCACAGGTGAGTTTTAACAGCGTAGATTTCCACACCATGTTCATCTGGCTTGTGCAGAGTTTGCCTTGAGGATTGCCCTGTAAGTCACCTTCTTTTCCGGGCTTCGTCTGAGCCCCGAACTTGATGAAATGTTCTAGCTCCAGATAAAAAAGACTTATGCCTCATTTACATCAATTCTCTAGGATTTGCAAGATACAAAGAATACTTAAAAGAAAAGTATTCTTGCAGTACATCCACCAGTATCCCACAAGGCCTGTTTCCAGTTGGAGACATTCCTAAACTACGACTATCCCTTAGTTTTTCTTCCCACATTTGATGTTCTGTTTCAGGTAATTTGAATTCCACTGCAGAAGCCAAAATCTATTCTGGGACATGAAGTTTTTTATGGAGCCATTAAACACAATGTTCAAAGTGACTTTTAAAAACAGTAAGTGCACATTATCTACAGTAACTGGCAAAAATGGGGAGCTGAAGCCTTGCGCAACACGCTGAATGTGGCTTAAATACCATCAAATCCAAGTAACATGTACCAACTGCAGACCCAGCTCTACTCACCCCAGCTCAACGTTTGGTAGAAAGTGCATATCAAAAATATGACACAAACCATGTAATTCAAATACTTCTTCAGAAAGATAAGTCTTCTGAACAGTTTCACAAGGGATGTTGTAGCATTACACGAGTGTGATTGTTAAGACTCCAATGTTCCACTGTAATGTTGAGTAGTCATAACCAGTCATAGGGCAATTTAAAATATTCTGGTGAAAACACACTAAGAGAACTGGAACACTGTCAACGCTTTCTTGGAGCTCTGCAGGGACACTGATTTTCATTCAAACTACTTTCAACAAAACATCTGTAGCAGTCATTAAGTCGTATTTCAGCTTCACCATTGAGAAAATCCTACAGGGCATTAAGAATGCAAAGGTGATACAGAGACTCAGAACTCTACACCAAAATACTGAATGCATTATCAGTATTGAAAAACATTAACTTCTATACAGAGAGGAAAATGTCAACTCCAGCATATCCAAGTGAGGTATGGAATCTCAACTCTGCCACAGACCCAGACCAAGCCAGTATGTGTCTAGATCAAGTGCTTCTAGAATTTAAGGAAGAAATCAAAGCACTCAAGGGAGCAAAATTAACTTGATAAATATTCTCAAACTGAACTTGACAAAGAGGAGCTGGTAATCACTAACATTGAAGAGTACATTCACATCAGAAATAATCTATCTGAACCAAAATTTACCTTACCACCACACCAACTGCCACTTCACAGAAAAATTAAATTAACTTTGTGGAGCTGACCAGAATTAGCTTCTGATCTGTGTATCTGCTCTGACAGCCAATGATTCCCAGTTAACCTTTCCTTTTCTCATATGTGCACAAACTGAAGGGAAAAATACACCAGTATGCCAACCACACTACTGTTTTATCAAACACGGGAAAGGGTCACCTGTATCTTACTCTTCAGTTCTTACCACTTCAATAATATTGCTAACAAGAAGTCACACTACGAAAAGCCAAGAGTTTAAGACATTTCAGCTGTCTAGGACAAATATCTCTGTAAGACTAAGCAAGCCACCCAGTCCTGAACCCACTCTCTCAGTACAGCTGCGAAAAAGCCAAACACATATAGCTGAAAAGACATTAAGTGGTAAACTCATCACATCAGCCCACCACAGAACGTTCAACCAAACATCACCAAGTATATGGAAGGCAACACTTACCTGCTTCTGCTCCTAGTTCTGCTTTTACTTCTGCTTCTATGTCTGTGTCTAGATCTTGATCTAGAGCGAGATCTGATCCGTCGCTTTCTCTCTCTGCTGCGAGATCGGGATTTTTTCCTATCACGACTTCTACTACGATGACGTCTGAAACATACGCCCCGAATTCTTATATATATTGTGTTCAAATGCAGTTTGTACTTAAGGACTTACACATGGATTCATCACCACAGGGCAAAATGCATCAGGCAGGGTGGGGAGACTGCAAACTACACATGGAAATTCTCATGCCTAGAACAGGTTAAGCTGCAGGTCTAAGGGATGAAATGAGAAAGGAACCAAACCCCACCACCAGCCACAACTGAGCTGCACAGTTTATGTAAATAACCATACTCATAAACACTGCTGCTCCTAGTTGTTCATTTAAGTGTACATCTCAAAACAAATATAAAGCCAAACTAATCTGATGTAGGAGTCTTAAATTCAAGGCAACAAAACCCTGCTCCTCTCCATGGTATTCCTTTGGGAAGAGAGGCCCAAATTCTAGCCTGTGAGTCACATCCAGTCTCTCAGCCTGTCATTAACCAAAGCTTGTTCCTTGCTACCCTGTTTGTTGCAGATCTTTCAGCTGCAAAGGGAGAAGTTCTGCTGGCAGCAGCCTGTTTGTCCCAGGCAATTTTCCCACCCTCAGGACATGCTGGGTGGGCTACCGGGCAAGGAGAATTGGCCAGCACTTCCTCTGAGGAAGCTCATGATCCAGGAGGTAAAGAGCCACGCTGCTGCCAAGGTGTATTTGCTTTCCTGTCACTGACAATAGGGTACATTTAATACTCTTTACTATTTTCTATACCACTTATAAACCTGAGACACATGCCTATATAAAGTCTGAGAGCTATCTTGTATTTTTATTTCGAACCGATCTGCAAAAAAACGATCTACAAATGCACTACCCAGTAAAAACTGAAACATGCAATATAAACCGATGCTTTACACTAGGTCAGGAATGGAACTCAGCTGTACTTCAGCAGTCTGAACAACAATTCCAAACATGGCTTTTGGAAATACACTCACACAATAATCACAAACAACAACTTACCTTTCCCGAGACCTGGATCTTGAATGACTCCTCCCTCTGGATGACTTCCTCTCTTTGCGTTTATGCCTCTCCTCACCATTTTCAGATGAATTTAGGCTATCTCTTCCCTTGTCAGAAGAATGCTCTTTGTCATTATGGTCTTCAGATTTGTGCTTCTTGGAGGACTTCTCTTTGGATTCATGTCTTCTTGCCTGTTTTAAGAAGAAGTTGGTTCTTTCAGGAAAATAGTGCAACAAAGAGAGTTAGTATGGGTATCAGAAGATAAAAATGCTAAGTTGTGATGCAACATTAGTAACCTTAGGAGTGTGACTCAATCATGAGCCACGGCTGCTTTACCTAATGCCACCAACTACCCAAAGTTGCCAATGTACACTATCAATTTTTTCCCCTTTTCCCTCCTCCCACTGTCTATAAAGGATTTTTAAGGTATCCATCAAGGTATCTTTACAGTGCTTCCATGTAAGACTCACAGCATTGTAACAACAACCCTGTCAGTTTCAGTTATTGCCTCCATTCCAAGCACATAGGTACCTATCTTAAAGAACCTGACAATTTATGAATATGCATATATATAAACACAGTTGCAGTGACTATTTTAATAACTGACTAAGCCTCCCATGTAGAAAGTTACTAAAATCCACACATAGTTGCAGACATACTATTTTGCTTTTAGAACTAAAAAAATCTTCTAGTCATCGCTGGGTAATTATTTTCTAGAGCGAAACTCTCTTCAGTAACTTCCAACAGTTTTTACAAAGCAAAGTGATAATTTACATGGCTGACATCCCATTTTTAGTATTTCAAACGAACATGCATCACTCAGACTTCTCACAGTAGTTTTAAATTACAGATATGCTGCTCCACTACACCGCAATTCCTTCCTGCAGTGCCTCTCCAAAAAAAAAAAAAAAGATTCCTTTTTATAGCTGCAATGCCAAAAATATTTAGCAAGGTCAGGTCTGATTTTTGCCAGTGCTTTCCTTAGAGACTAAGTAGTGACATCAACACCCTTTCCTAATATATCCAGTGTGTTTTGAAACCTTTCTAGCACAAGAGCATAGCCCACTTAAGTCTTACATTTAAATAACGTTCTGCTCAAGTCACAGACCAAGCACGATACATTCATTTTAGACAAAGCCCAATTATTCAAAAGTTGTTTGGTTGGTTTTCTTGCTTATCCGTATCTGTTAACTACATAAAACCTTTTCTTTCATCAGAACTGTCTCTCAAATGAATCTGGAGAAGATGCCATAATTAGTTTATACCCACTTGTCCAAGCCTAACTCTTTATTAATACGTATCCATTTCTAAATATAGCTTATTATTGTTCTTCAAGTAAACAAGAATATTAGATAATTTTCCTGCTTTTACAGTATTTTATTCTTAACTCCTATAATAATCAGTTGTTACAACTGAGGTTACCTGTACACCAACTTTTAAGTATATATTTACATAAGTAGTTGTTCTCATATACATACTAAGAAGAATTACTGATATTCAGCATTTAGTCTACAGACAGAGCTTTATCTTGCAAATGAATGACAACAGTACATCTACTGTGGGAGACCATTTCTCATCTGTTCACTCTGTGAAACTTAAAAGCTGCTAAATAAATTGTGTAAGATTAGATCCAACAGCCTAGCAAAGCACTGGACAGGATTTTAAACACCATTTTTTTTCATCATTAAAGAGAGTCTTAGAATTTTTTATTTTAATCACATCTTTCAGACACACACTTAGTAATAAAACCACCATTATATCCCATAACGGATTTAAGATATTTTTAAGGGAAATATGAGTTTGAATGACTAATAGTTACCTTATCATGAAGTAGGCTTATAATTTTGCTATCTGAGTCTGCAGCGTCTTCAGTTCAGTCTCTTCGCGCATTAGCACGCTGAGTATGATTTATTATAGAAATGTTATCATGTGAGCTAAACAATATATTATTCAATTTCACAAAAACTCGCCTAGATTTTTCTTTCCTCCTTTTTNTTTTTTTTTTTTTGTTTTTTTTTTTTTTTTTTTTTTTTTTTTTTTTAACAGAGCTTCCATTGGAATGGGGGAAGGAGAAGTTCCTGACCCAGGTTTGAGGTTAAAAAGTCCCTTATCTGTCCCAGCCTATTGCCCCACACGGCTTAAGCTTCTTTATGACTATTTCGATGCTCCTGGTTTGCTTGTTTCAGCTCTTCTCTGGTGTGTGAGCCAGTTATTTTTAAGGCATTATTGATGCTGTCTCTTCTCACTCCCCTATATATACACATACACACTTGTTTACTTATTTTAAGAGACAGCCCTCTGAAACTTTTGCCGCTACTGTCACATTTCCAGCTGACTCAGCTTGGTTGTCAAGCTATGACAGCCTTTACAATTAAAGGATGCAATAAACAGAGCTCAGTCCAGTGGGGAATTATTTTTAATACACCTAAGTAGACAGGTATGTGTTATTCAAAGTCCTGAACACTGGCCAGGAACAAAGCCACCCAAGGCTTTTGGATAATGGAAGCTCTGTAAAAGTGATCAAGAACACCATCCTACTTCTCCACACGAACTCTCTCTTTTGGCTGTTTCCACAAAAATTTAAAAAAAAAAGAAAAAAAAAGGAAAAAAAAAAGAAAGAAATTAAGTTACTAGTTTCTGAAAGCATTTTCTATAAAACTATTACCTTGTCAACATGATGGCTGCAATCATGCTTCACTATGAAAGGCTCTCCATATCCATTTTTAAGCTTAAAGTTTTCAATTTCTTGTACTTACCATAAAGTCATTTATATAGGTTTACGCATATGTGCATTACTACAAGATACTTTTTAAGATGTACAATTACCTAAACGCTACAAAGTGCTAATTACCTCTTTGCTTCTGCTCCGGCTTCTGTGTTTTCTGCCTTCAGTATCTGGAGAAGAAAACATTTACTGTTATTTACCAAGATAAAGAGAAGATCACCTGGCTATAATCTTTCTAGCTCCTTTCTGTTACTCCACCCCTTGAAGTCAAGATTTAAAAACCAACCAGCACTATTTGAATATCTACTGCAGAAAGCAAACTCTGGTTGTTAGTCCCAGTTCTTTGCATTTATTTAAGCTCTGACAGTGAAAAACTAACCCACATCATACTCCAATCACGTCCTTCTGCCAGGTAACCTTACTCTAGCTACAACTATGCAAAAGTATCCCAGTCTAAGCTTATCTAATCAAAATGAAACAAAACAGGACAGTTTCCTGTTTTGTGTGGTCTGACCGTGTCCTCCCTCCCCAGTCCCCTCAACACTGATAAGAGCTTTTCCATCAGCAGTTTCAATATTTAGGATACACCCCCAAAGTTAGTAGATCCATTTTTCCCAATTCTAAAAAGTTACTAGAGCCAAGTCTGTCTGTTTTGCCCAAAATTGCTTCTAAGAGAATTCAGCTCTACAAGCAATTTGCTTCCATCGAGACCATACCTGATTTCCGTCTTCTTTCTCTTGACCGTGAACGTGATCTTGAATAATGATGCTTTGATGTTCTGGGAGAACTGGAGGCATCTGATTGCTCCTTTTTCTTCTCTCTTTCTGGAGAGGATTTTTCTGGGACTACTCCATCTCGTTCTGTATCACTACCCTACACATGAAGACAGAACATTTAAAAAGCAGAAGCTTAGGACTGAAAACCAAGAGAAAACCAATTTACCTCATGCTTCCTCTGAAGATATACCTAATTTTTTTTCTGTGAAGACGATGCTGTGTTCATCCCATGCTCAGGCAATAGCTTTATAGACTTGCAGTGAACTGTGTAACTGCATGCAAATTGATTCTTCAAGATTTTAACAAACAGAACTGATATGAAGTTAACATTTTGCTTTCTCACTACATTAAACTGTACTTTACTTTTTCCATGTACTTCTGAGAGTATCAGTAACAACTAAACTCTGATGAAGTTTTCTCTGAATGGTGTTTGTAGCTCAATCACTTTTTAGCATTTCCTGACCAGCATTACTTAAGGTCAATGCTGTCCCAACACATCCAAGTGACCTCACAAGTTTGGGCATTACTGGGTCACAGCACAAAATCCCCAGAGCGTTCTGAAGCATGGAATGAACTTTGAAGAGAAATGCAGTAATGTGCACTGTTTTAGCATTAGACAGCTAACTCTGGAATGAGGAAACACCTCAAGAGTATCTCTGTACAAAAATATTTATTTGTATGAGAGCACATACAGGTCACTTACACCTGTTCCAGCAATACTGCATTTTTCTCAGATAACGAAAACCAAGATGTTCCCTTCCTTCCTTCTAAACTTTGATCTAGGAGGACTAAATCCAAAAACTGATCTTGTAAAATCAAGATACTCTGACTCAGTCTGTGAGAGGTAAATGAGTACAACTGGTGTACAATGCACTGAAAGGAACAGAGTGAAAAAGTACATGCTGAGAAGGCGAATGTGCTCTCAGTAATGATTTTACAGGTTCACTGGTCTTGTTCTGATCTCCTAAGTCCCACTCATAATCAAACCTTCTGAACACCACGGGGCTGCAGAAGATGTCACTAAGGACATCATTTGGCCCAGAATCGCTATTCAGGAAGACAATTTAGTGTAGCAGAGGACTCCAACTTGCAGCTGTCCACCAGCTGCAACTGATACAACAGTTTGCAAACTGAACAAGACATGTGAAAACCTCTCAAATGTTCCTTTACATCCATTACTTGGAAAACAAAGCAGCTACTTTTTCTTACACAATTGTCATTAATGTACTGTGTACTAATGGCAGACTTGCTTCATGACATGCTACAGGTAAATATTTGGATTTATATTTCAGCTACTACTGTTTACATTTTGAAGTTACTTGAGAAGAACAGGAATACCAGCTAAGAGTGTAATTTAGCTGGGAATTAAAACACGTTATCCAAATGAAACTGAGCCTACTGCCACATTTTCCAAGGCTACCAATCTCATTATTTACACAGTGCTGCTCATTAGTGCCCTTGTGCTCTGCACCTGAGGGATATCTCCGTGCTACAAAAAAACCCCAGCAATAAAAAAGCTGACAGCATTCAGTGAGATTATTCCCAGTCCTTAGATTGGCCACAGGCTCAGTGTTACCCTGAATAAGCCCCTCACCTACACTTCAGAGAAACCTCTAAATATAGCAGTAGTACCTTTAATCTAAGTGCAAGACCACATGCACATAATTAAACTCCTTTTACAGAAAAATGTATCTTACTCTTAACAAGGTAAGTTACATAACGAAAAAAAAAAAATCATTAAAAAAGAATTAATTTTCTCCAGACGCTTATCCTGCTCTGTTTCACCACTGGTCAAACTTTCAAGACAAGAACTTTTATTACCAGATTAGACATCGCAAAATGCTTAAAGTTAACTCTGAAAAGTTTTATCACTTTCAAGCCCGGTTCGTTTGGGTTTTTTGGTGGGGCTTTTTCTCCACTCAAAACTATTTAACAACTTCTGAAAAAATTAACTACATCAGGTTAACTCTCTGATAACTCTTACTGATTCTTCAAGCCAGTTAGGCGTGAAATACGTTTATACGTTATCAGATCACAGATTTTTCTCAGAGAAAATAAAGCTACACTCAGACCCTGCTTGAACATGAAGGGCAGTGGTAACTACAGCAGAGGCGTTTCCCATCGATATTAACCATAAAAAGCAAGATGGCAGAGAATTAATTGAATACAAAAAAACCTGCGACCAAACACAAATTAAAAGGGCGAAGAAAAGTAGAGAAACGAAAATTTAACACGGCACAGACATCAGGTCGCTCCCCTCACAGGGAAGCTTCGCCCCATAGTCCCCATGAGAAAAGCCAGTATCGCCACAGCACTTCTCCCCCAAGCCATGGGACCACCAGGGTTCAGTCCCAGGGAGTCTTCGCCTCTCTCCAAGCCCCGAGGAACGAAACAGNACCGCCGCTCACCGCCATGACCGAGCGCCCGGGCCGCCGCCGCCACCCCTCAGCAACGTCCTCGCAGGGCTCGACCTCCCTCGGCTGCGCGGCCACAGCGATCGCGCGCGGCCCCGCCCGCCCTCACTGCGGGTGCCCGGATGTGGCGCTGCGGGGGGAGCGCGGGGGAGCGCGGTGCGTTGTGGGCCGGGGAGGTGCGGTCTCGCTCGAGGGGGTTTGGCCATTGCCGC
>VXBT01005717.1:993126-1059650 GCA_013400235.1 Oriolus oriolus | reverse complement strand
GGGGAGCCGGGTCCCGCTGGGCACGGGAGTGTCACCGGTGAGGGGATCGGAGAGTCCCTCTGGGCACGGGAGTGTCACCGGTGAGGGGATCGGAGAGTCCCTCTGGGCACGGGAGTGTCACCGGTGAGGGGATCGGAGAGTCCCTCTGGGCACGGGAGTGTCACCGGTGAGGGGTCAGGGAGACCCTGTGGGCAGGGGTTCCTCTGGAAATAGGGAATGTCTCCGGCCGCAGTGAGGGATGGGCATCCCTGTGAGCATGGGTTTGTCACCGCGGTGAGGGGCAGTGGTTCCCTGAGGGCAGGGGATGGGGGTCCCTGTGAGCAAGTGGTCCCTGTGGGCAGGGGTTTGTCACCAGTAGAGGGTATGAGGGTCCCTGAGAGTAGGGGATGTTCACAGCATGGTGGGGAGGACTCCGGCAGTGAATTTACCTGGCGAGATCTCTTCCCCCAAGCTGCCTTCAGCCAGGCCGGGATCCACACGGCTCACTTGGTTCTAAACACACTGTTTATCCTCACGAGGCTTCTTGTACAGCCCTTCATCCTTGCACAGTGTCTCCACACAGTAATACAGCCAGTAACTTGTTTGTGGCCATAGAACTTTTTAGAGCTGTCTGCTCTACAAGATGTTCCTGAAATGTTTATCCCAGGCAAAGATGTGGAACGATATTGAGCTCCTGCTCAGCGATGACACCGGGCAGCTCCTTGTGGGTTTGGGACACGAGTGTGGCACCGCCTTGTACCAGGTGGATGCACGGCTGCAAATCACATCTTCGGAAAAGGTACAACCCATCAAAGCTGTGCTTTTATCTTTCTTAATAATTACCTGGGCTCCTTTGTCACGTTTACTGAAGTGTTCCTGTGTGTAACAACCTTTCCCTTCCCAGGTCTCTGTGAACCCTCAGCTCCATGCACGCAGCTCCAGGGATGGCAGCATTGTTGTTGTGGACAGATCTGTGGCACTTCTGGACAGCACTGGGCTGTCTCTCCTGATGCACATTCAGTTTGGTGAGTTCATTCCTTTGGAATTCCACTTTGCAGGTGACACCTGGCTTTTAAAATACATAGGTTTGTACAGGAAAACATGGCAAGTGTCTGACTGGCCTGTAAAAGGAAGAATTATAACAAGTACCTAAGTAATAAAAAGTGATTTTGGCTTCTGAACACAACTAACTATTTCAGTACAATGTAATTAGAATCCTTCCTAACTTTTCACTGAAGTGGGAATAATGGATACCAAAACCACTGCCTGTAGTCCCCTTTCCACATTTTATTTAGTCAAAATAATTTGTTTTGAAGAAATCTGGGGTGCTGTATTGTCCAATTCTTATGTGAATGTTTATTCATAAAGCTCAAATCTTAATATTTGACATTTTGCCATGGAACTTTCCAGATAGTAACGTGGATGTAGTGGGTATGTGTCAAGAAAAACAATTTCTTGTGGTTGGTGAGAGAAGTGGCAGTTTACATCTTATCCACATTCCATCAAAACAAACCTTGCTAACGAAGGTACAGTAACTTTTCTATTTAACTTTGCTGAAAACATTCTCAGACTTTCTTGAGGTTTTTTTAATCTTTCTTATCTATAAATCTATAAACATCCTTGTCTTTTGACTACATATTTTAATCAAACAGGTGAAAGGGGCGCTTCTGTTTCCATGAGTAATGAATAATGAAAATATATTTAGGAATGGCATGCATAAACAAGAACCAGGGCTTCATGAAAGAAAAAAAGTTTAAAGTTTGAACTGATAATCAACATTTCAATTTTTTAAAATAAAATACAGAATAATAATCTTCTTACTGTTTCTATTTTAGATTTTGGTTGAACAATCTTCAAGTGAAAAGACTTACTTAAATCTCTTTATTGTAAAAGATAATGTGGATGCAGGTAAGAACTGGATGGGTTTTTTCTCCGCCTTTGTCTGAATTTTTGTGATTTTGTTCCCCTTTAATATCTCTCAGGGAAAGAGATTACAAAATAAATAATTCAGGAAAGCTTAAAGAAAAGTTCATTTTATGTGCAGAATGCAAACCAAAGCTGTGTAGGATTCTTTATCTCATTGTTTTACAAATGCCATAGGAAACAAACATTCAGAACTCAATACCTGTTTCTTTTGAGACTGTGCTAAACATATGAAAAGGCTTAAAAAGGAAGAATTCCTTCTCTCTTCTTGTATCAGACTTCAGTAGTTCTGTTCTATAAGCTCCCAGCCCTGCTCTGTCACAGTAGAATATATTACTCTGCTCTTAGTTGGAGATGACAAAATTTTTGTTTAAAATAATCTAATCTATTGGTCAGAGGATTTTTTGGTGTCAGTTATTTTACTGTCCCGTTTACAAGCAAGTCTGCTCTTTACTTACTCTTGAATACTTAAGTTTGAAATATTTGTGTTGGGTTTTTTTAGGTGTTTATCACATGTTCATTCTCACAAGCAATGGATGCTTCTGCATTATGTGTGTCCCACTTGCTAAGACACAGGAAGGTAGGGTAAGCTACAGACCCCTTGGGATTTCCTTGGAACAGGGAGACCTGTATTAAAAAACTTTCCTATATGATGCTTAGGGCCTTCTTTAAATTTTGAAAAAGTTTAACACTGTTTTTATTTTCTTTTTTTGATATCTAGCAATTGAGAAGATGGATATGACTACAGCAAAGCAAGTAAGAAACACCTGCAAAACTGGTAAAAGTGTTAAAAGTGCAGAGTTTGTAACCAAACTTTGCCCTGTACATTCCACTGACTGTTTACCAGTCCATTATTCCACCTCATAGCTGTGATTGTTACTTTTTCTGCACGTTTAGAAATGAGCAGAGATTTTGTCCACTGGTTCTATAAACAACTCTTTTTCTTCCCTGTCTATGGGACATCACCTTCCTCTCTCACCCCACAAGCTACAAGGACAGATAAAGACAACTTTCATTGCCACGGGAGAGCATCACAGCCTCGGCTGTCAGGATTTTGTCATCAACAACTCAGTGAACAAAATCCATTTGATAATTGGGGTAAGCACTAAGAACATGATCATAACAATTTTTACGTTATCAGTGATGGTGGTTTTGGATCTGCAACAAAATTTGTCTCCCAGTGGTTGAAAAAGAAGCTCATCAGCTTTTCGCACTAAGACTTTTTTGCCTTTCATTTCCTTCACTGTAAATTTAAAGGTTGTCATTTGTGCAGCTTGTCCATAGTTTTTCTCATAATGAAATAACTGCTGTCATTTCCAAAACTATTTTGTTATGATGGATGAGGAGAAAATATTTTCACCCTGGTTTTATGAGCTTAGTGAATCACTGGTTCCTGGTCTGTACAGGCTGGATTGTTTATAGATATTATCTTTGAGCTCACAGACAAAACCAAAGCTGGCAAGAATCTTCCAATCAAGTTCCCATTTGACAAAGCCTGCTAAAATAACAAGGTCTAATTCAACTAAGCTTTTAAGCATTAATTAAGTACAGGAACTAATAAAAAATAAAATATAAACATGATTTGAAATGTTATTTTGGACTGGAAACAGGTTCTCTGAGTTTATTTTTTGAAGCCTGTTGAATTCAATGAGATTTTCCTCAGTTGGCCCAGTGTAATTTCATTCAGCTTTTATGTGCTATGAGAATGGAAAGTGGATATTTTGAAATGCTGTTTTCAAAGAGCCAAAACTTGCTGACTGTAACAATCACTGTAACAAGTGATTTCCAGTCTTGAAAGCAGAAAGGAAAAAGCTTAAATTAAAAATCAATGTATTTTTCTGAACATCAACAGAAGAATAAAGTTTAATTTAATTTTGCAGCTTTCCAAGTTAAAGACCAGTTGTAGAAGCAGATATGTCAATGGTCAAGTATCTACTGTCTAACCTCATTTTACTTTGCCTCTCCTCACAGGGTAAAGGTGATTATGTGCTCTCTAAATGGGAGGTAGACCCCACCAATGCCCTGGTGTCGCTTCGAAGTTTTGCTGATTCAAGTCTGATCCAAGGTAAAGAAGGTTTTATCTTTTCATAGACAAGTGTAGATTTCATATTTCATTGCAGAATGCGCTGATTTTCAGTTATTTCATTGTTTTTAACAAATGCGCTTGTACCAAACAGAACATTTTTTGTAAAGGTACAGCCAAAATGTGGGCTTCAAAATTGCAGTTTAACTTAGATACATAAATCACAATTCCCTTTAAGCTAAACTTTGGAGGTTCCATGAGGTTAAACCACGAGGTTTCCCATGCTTGGTTGTGTGTTTGAATATGTTTTTGCTTCAGATACATATGTCAAGAAAAAGAAATAATTTATGTGATGTTAATATTTTTTAGGTGCTGCAAAACTTCAAGTCCTTGATAATCAGCTGTTTGTTTTGGATACAGAGGTATGGGTAATGATTTGTGTTTAATCTTCACTTTACAATGTTCTTGAAACAGCTTATAAACATATTTTTTAAAGTAAAGTTTCTGTAAAATAAAGGTGCTTATATTTACTTATCTCAAGAGCATCTTGATCTTCCTGTGTTGGGTTTTTTTACATTCTATTCCTATTCATTATTTAAGCCATGAAATGTAATATTTTGCTCAAAAAATGTCTTCTATAAAGAAAAGATTAAATCATATCTGATTTTTTTTTTTAATCTAGAACATCTTAAGCACGTGGGATGTTTATTCTCTCACTCTAATTTGGGACTGGCCTTTAATACGTATTGAAGAATTTCTTCTAACTACTGAGTCAGATTCTTCTGAAGTCACATGGTAAGTAAAGTGTTATGGCATCAGTTCTGAGAAGTGAAAAGTTGTCTGGTGGTGTTGCCTAGAACTGCAAGATAAGGTTAGACAGAAAGTGTGAAAAAGTGTAATTACTGTTCTGAAGAGTGAGAAAGTGCTAGAAACTATACAACTGTGTATTAAAATCTACAAGGATTTTTAAATGCATGTGTTTTCATGGAACGCAGAAGTTTCTAAAACTCAGAAGCAAAAATATTTCACAGTTTTAACCTAAGATATTCATACAGCAAATTTTGCTTTCTTTTATCTCTTTCTCATTCATTAGGCAAGGGCTTGCCAATGTTAAGCTGATTGTCATGACAATGCCAGATGACAAACAGGTATAATCTCCTTATCTGTGTTCTGTTCCTTAATTGTTATGCAATTGCTTGTAGGAAAAAAGAGGGAGAGGGAAGGAGGTGGCAAAATATTTGGGGCAACAGAGAATTCAGAGGAGCTTAAAGTCCAAACTGAAATGTGACCATGTGGATATATATTGGGGTATAGCGCGTGAGGGCTGTTGGGATTCTTGTGGTGGTGACCAGGGCAAGCTGTCCCACTGGCTGGGGTTTTTATGGATGGTTTGGGTTTTATTTGTTTGGTTTTTTAAGGTAGGCAGACAAGGAAGAGCAGCAAAATTTATTATTATCTTACAGCTCTTCACAGATTATTTTAGAGTAAGGTCTCTGCTGCCTTCAGCATCTGCCCCCAGGCAGAGTCAGTGCAGTTAACAGACATAAAATACCAGGATGGGTATTATACAATTTTTAAAATTAAATGAAACCTGTCAAATTATACATAATAGGCCGAGAGACAGAGAAGGAGGCAACATCTGAAGTTTCATTAAACTTCCTCAAACTGGAGATCTGCATTCCATAAAAAGTCTTACAAACACTGCCCTCTAATTCCATAAGAACTCAGAAATTATTCTGCAAATATCACTCTCTCCCCAGTGTAAGAGAAAAAAGTAATTCTGACTTCGCTGTTTGTTTTCTCCCTTTTCTTAATAGATGAGAAGCCTAATGGTTTTTGCATTGCCCACTATGCAACAGCTCTATTCTCTGCAAGTGTCTCTTGTTTCTTCCCTTGTTCAAAGTGGGATTTGCACAGTAGGTTGAGATGATTTTCTTTTTGTTCTTTGAAGAAACATAGTTGTCTTAATATGTGTAAATGTTAAAGAGGGTACTCTGTTATTCTTGTTAGGTTAGAACCAATCTCTGCTAGAAACTATGCAGAAACTATACAAAGAAAGGTTAAGTAATGTCCCCAAAGGATCAAGAAAAATATCCTATTATGAAGCAAACTGAACAATTTGAATTTAGTCTGAGGTCTCTTGCACTATTTAATAGCACTGCCAGTTGTTCCTGCTTCTGTTGCAGCTTAAAACTGAGAGAAGTTTTAAGTTCTCTTAGCATAGAAAAATGCTCTGGATTTATTTGGAATTTATTTCATTTCACCTAATGGTTTCTGTTATTGCACACTACAGGATACAATATACTTCTTGGAAGGAATTCATGAAAAGCATCAGATGTAAGATAATATTTTGTTTTTAACTAGGTCATTGTTATATAAAAATGGCAGATGACTTCCACATAGAGTTGATAAATTCACATAGTTCCTCCTGTCATCCTCAGGCCCTCTGAAGACCCAGTTTCTATAGTTGTGATGAGAAGTTTAACTGAAGCCTTGCCAGAAAATAGGTACTAGTTTCTGTGAAACACCACTGTATTATGTATTTTTTTTAATATCTGGTTTGGACTTATACTGAAGTAGTTTTATTTTATTTCATCCTTAGACTAAGTCGTTTACTGCACAAACACAAATTCACTGAAGCAGAGAATTTTGCTATTCAGTTTGGACTAGATGTTGAGGTGAGTTGTTCACTCATTATAAACACACTTGAGATTAATCAGTGTAACTGAAATTATGAGTAAGGTTCTTGCCCTATAGTCCGATAGAAAGTATTAAAAATATTACAAATATTACCAAGGTAGTGGAATGTTACCTTTTAAAACTGTACTTGTACTATTTTTTTTAAACAGCTTGTATACAAAGTAAAAGCAAACACTATTTTAGAGAAACTGGCTTTAGCTTGTGTTGGGAGTTACGGCCAGGAAGCCTTGCTGGATCTTGGGAATGAAGCCAAAGAAAATCTGCAAAAAATTCAGGTTTGTTTTTATTTCTACCCTCTTTCTCTACTAAAGCAATTCGAATTATAAAGGATCTTGGAATTAATTTTGGTTGTTTCCTTATGCAAACAGGACAACCAGTTTGTGGTGGATTACTGCCTAAATGCTCCATGGCCGCTGTATGAAACCACTCGAGAAATGCTGAATTATGCTAAAGTCAGAGTAAGGGGTTTATTTGTTTCAATTTCTTCTACTCTTCAACTTCTATTCCACCCTTGTGTACAGCTTGAGAGGGGCACAAAACAATTACAGTCATTCCAAAAGGCAAAAGTAAAGGCATTATAAATCCTACATAACCGAACATGAAGAGGCAGCAAGTGTTGTTCCAACCTTGTTCTTGCTATTGCTCAAGGGCAAAAAAGAGCTTACTGTTTTATTTTTGCATCAGAAAGCAGGGTTTAGTTTTGAGTAGCAGCTTTTTTAAGTACCTTTAAAATATTCGTTTTCAAACTAAAGCTCAAAGTAGGTCACTGGTTTTGTTTTCATTATTTTAGTCTTTCCTGCCTTATCAAATAGAACCAGAGATACACATTATCTGTCTGATCCTCCATCCATACAGAAATCCAACCAGAGTAGGCTGGATCAGGTTAGATCCAATCTAACATTGTAAAATCTCAGTTTACAGAAGTCCTGACTTTTTGCTGATGTCTTTACTGCACTCGCAGTCCTGTCTGTCACGTTCTGCCTTGTCAGCTAAACCCTTTCATGTCCTTTTTTCAGATCTTGAAGAAAGACAATAGAACCAATGCTCCACCATCTGATGGGGCTCCAGTATCCATAGCTGAGGTGAGGACAAATTTCTTGGATCTGCAGTACCATATAAACAATTCTAATGTAGAGTTTTACAAACTGTACTACTGCTGAACTTTTTAAAAGTCTAAACAAAATTATATTTTATAGTATGAAAGAGAACCACAGTTAACGACAGATTCAGAAATAAGCCATTCCTTCAGTCATAGAAAGATTCAATTTCAGATGCTCCATAAATTGAAGGCAGAACCTTTCCTAAAGTACTTTTAGGTATTTGATTTTGTTTCTTGTTTAGTCCAGTTGTAAACTGGCCTCATCTGCCTTCAAGGAGAAGCAGTGTTCTAATCATGTAATGTAACAATATGTTAAGCCAGATATTAACCTTAAATCTCATCTGCATTTAGGTATTGAGAGCTCAGGCGAGGCTTACAACATTCTATGAAGCTTTTGGACTAGAGAAATTCAGGTTTGTTTGTGTTTGTTTAGGATTTAAAGTAAATTTAATTGTGATTGTTAAGCCTGTACCACTGAAATTAAGACCATTTTAGGTTTTTAATATGACCTCATTAAACTTCAAGCTCTTCCTTCTCTGCCTGAAGTTTCCCATCCTGTGCTGTGGAGAAGGGAGAATGCAGAGAGGTAGAGTCATCCTATATGTTGAAAACATAAATTATCTCTTGCACATGCACTTAAATAGTTGGGGGTTTATTGTTCAATATGTATAGGAGGGATTGTGGTTTTATACAAACACAAGCTACGTCTCCTGTTGTTTCTTACAGCATAGAGCACTAGGTAGAAAAGCTTTGAAGTTCTCCCCCCAGTTCCTTTGATAATGACATTTAACAAAGCTTCTCTTCCCCCTCTCACTTTCAGTGGCATTGCTTGGACAGAATTCCTGCATAACGGGGACATGTTCCAGATGATTGTTTCTCAGCTGAAAGAAGGAAATTTGTCTTGTGCACAGTACCTCTGGCTTAGACATCAGGTGAGGTGGCACAGACATCTCTGGGATTTATGGAGGGGGTTAAATCTCTTCAATTTTCCAGCCTTCTTTCCCAGGGGCTGTTACAAAACAGCTCCTCAGAGAAGCAAAGGTCCATGGCAGAATCTCGTCTATTATCACAATGATTACCTGTTCACCTGGATGCTTAGGAGGCTGAATTTGGTATTGATTTAGGAATAAACTGGTATTTCTGATGTCAGAATTCATATTTCTAAGTCATGACAATTTGATTTCTTCTGCAGTGCTTGTAATCTTCCATTCCCTTTCTTGCAAGCACAGCTCTCAGAATTTTTAAGTGGACGTTTGCTGCCTACCTTAAAATCCTTAAAAACAATCTCACAGACTCCTTACTCTGAATGACACATTCAAGATAGTGGCTGTGTGCTGTTATTTTATTTTTCAGTGCAGGACTTCCAGTTCTATGTCTGTTGTTTTCTTAATAAGACAGAACTATAGAACAAGTCTGAAAGTAATAGAACAGTGTGATTTGCAAATAAATTACTTCAATTAGGTCTTTTTTAAGAAGACCGAGCTCTAGTTTTACTGAACAGAGCTATTTATTTAATTTGTCTATGATTACTGAGATTTTCTATTTGTGACGTTTACTGGCTCTTCCTATTAGTGAAACAGCTTTAGAGAGTATCAGATGAACATTTACTCCATGGATCTGTAATTGTTCTGGTTTAATATTTTAGGCCGATTTTGAAAGCAGCTTTGATGAGAAAATGCTGAAGGATTTGCTCAATGCCATCCATTTCACTGCTCCTTTGAAGGAACTGTGTGTGTGGCTTAAAAATTTTGTGATCCCCTTCTCAAGACAGGCTGTGCCAGATGGACAGGTGAGACTGACTTGAGAACTGTAAATTGTAATTTTCTCAGACTAAGATGATTTTACTGTGAGACCTACAGACTTCTCAATGTCAGGAACTTGTTCCTCTGTCTTTGAAATTGATTCTTTTCCTCTAGCGTTTATATTTTAAATTATTTATTTTTAAAGAAGTTTCTAATGGCCAATTTTGCTTTGATAGATAGCATAACTCTACTTATAACTGTATTTTTTTCAGAAAATATTAGCAAAGTGGCTGGAACAAGCTGCTCGAAACCTTGAATTAACTGACAAGGTAAGTCACGCTGCAGACACTTTGCATATCTTGTATTTCTAGATGTATAGTGTAGTTTGCTAATATCAATTATTTTGGACAGGCAAACTGGCCTGAAAATGGACTCCAAGTGGCAGAGATTTTTTTTACAAGTAAAAATCAAGGCGAACTGGGAGTGACAGCTTTTGGCAAGTGGACTCCTTTGGTAAGAAATGTGACAAAACCAAGAATTAGCTCTTAAGAGACTTCAAACAGATGCTCTGTGCTGGAGCTGGAGTGGATGATAATTAGGTCACTTGGTTTTTGGTGAAGATTGACTTAATTCCACAAAAGAAAAGAGCCAAGTTCCAATTTTCTTGTGTTTAAAGATTTAAAAAATATTGATGACAGCCTCTTAATAGTCTTGTCTCCTAATATTTCGCTTCTCAACGCTGTTTCAGAGGTGTGGCGACTGTGAAGAGATACAGAGGTTAAAGAAGCTGGTAAATGATTTACAAGAACTGATAAATCTGTACAGAAAATACAACTGCAGGCTGGCATTCTGTGATTTTGAAAAGGTAACACTGCAGACACTTGAAAAAGTGCTTTTCAGTTTGTTCTGAAAAGGAGAAGAATCTTATAGCACGTGATTTCCAGTCAGACAAAAGAGGAAT
Source organism: Oriolus oriolus (assembly GCA_013400235.1). Classification (NCBI taxonomy): domain Eukaryota; kingdom Metazoa; phylum Chordata; class Aves; order Passeriformes; family Corvidae; genus Oriolus; species Oriolus oriolus. The sequence goes on along the minus strand of VXBT01005717.1, from coordinate 1,049,223 downwards.
CCTGATGGATGGTTGGTTAAATTTGCATTCATAAGCTGCTAAGACTATTTGATAAGTTGTGTTACAAATTTTCTTTCAACTCTAGTTATAAATATAACGTAAGATACTGTGAGAAGGTGTGACTCAAACTCCATGGTTTGCAGGTTATTACAGATCATCTATTGTGGAACAATCATTGGCAACAGAGAAATTGGAAGTACAACTGAACAAGAAAGGCTTTGTAAATGAAAGGGGTTTGAGCTAAAGAGGGATTCTTGCTCTTGAAATCATTCAGTTGTTTTCAGTGGACTCTGGATGTTGGATTACGGATTAGAGATGTAAATGGCCTTGCATGTGTGGTGTTCTAACATGGCCTTTTTCCACTTGCTGCCCAGGAAAATGCAACCACTATTGTGTTTCGCATGCTTGATAAAATTTTAGCACCAGAGCTTGTCCCATCAATTTTGGAGAAGTTTATAAAACCCTACCTGTGTGAACATAACCTACAAAGAGATGAGCTGCTTCTACAGTATGTCAAGGTATCCATATTTTCTTCCTTTTGAAGAAAGCTATTTCAACATAAGAAAGCAGAAACCAAGTCTGATAACCATTTGAATTTACAACTGAGTGTTAGGCCCAGCTTTTAGATTCTTATTCCTGTCAATGAACTTAATGATAATTACTATTTCAGTTATAAAGCAATCTCTTCATGTCCAGAAAACTTTACATTTTTGTTCATATTATAAGATACTCCTATCTACTCTGATTTCAAATATTCTAATCATTTTTATTAAAACACACAGGATTTGCTGGAGCGTTGTCGGACACGATCTATTTCAGTGTTTGAAACTGCCTGGGAGGCCAAGGCAGTTGCTGTCATTGGCTGCATCTCTGACACAGATGTAAGTATATTTTATGAAAGGCATCAAGGGACTCCAACACATCAGTTCAGACCAAAACATGATTTTTACATAATCATCTGAGTGCATTTTTACATGAGTGCTATGAGGAGAAAATAGTGTGTTGTCTTCTTATTCTATTTTAGTCATCTCCCCTGTGATGTTCTTTGAGGATTTAATTGTAGTTGTGATGTCATCACATGGAAAACTCACCAATTTTAATATATGTGAAACCACAGTGTCATAAATGACTGCAAGCATTTTCTAATCTAACTTGACACATCATGTGATGACAATAAATGCCCTTTATGCAAGTGCAGATTGGGCAAAGAAATAAAATACTTGCCCAAAAGGATCGGTCACGTGTGAACAATACTTCAAGGGAGTACTTTGAAACTTAGTTTGAAAAGTGAGCTGCTTATGTCCCTTTTGCAGCTGAAATTTGATGCAGTTCTGGAGATAATGCACGGAGCTGTGGTGCCATGGGGTGCAGCAGTGGAGCAGCTGGTCAAACAGCATCTGGAAATGAATCATGTCAAGTAAGCAGCATCCACAGGCTACCCTTGGCTGGGGAAGTGCTGTGTATCTGATGTAGTGTGATGATTAAATTCCATAGCTGTGGGTAGCAAAGGAATTAATGACGCTTTAATTTGTCCCCAGAGTGAAGTTACTGCAGGAAAGTTACCGACTGATGGAGATGAAGAAGCTTTTGAGAGCCTATGGCATAAGAGATACCCATCTTTTAAAGGACAAGCAGATGATAATGGTAAGTTATCAAGACTTTAGATTTCTCCAAAGGTCACAGTGATCAGCACTTGATGTTTTGTGGTTTTTTTAGCATTTGGGGTTTTTTTTTAACATCTCCCCTTCGTTAGGAGAAAACATGAGTATTTCTGGAGAAGTTCCTTGATATCCTGAGGAACCCGAGGAGTTTTCAGAGTTCCCAGGCTAATTCTGTCCCCAAGCCCTGTTTTCTCCCAGTTACACTTCAGTCAGCTTTTCTATAGATAACGGTTTTAAGCTTCCACACAAGTTGCTTGATACAAGCTGAACAATTCCATTGGTAAAGTAGGGTGTATAAACTAATTCCCTTGTTACCCTGCACATCAACAAACTGAAGTCCATTTCTGTTTTCTTCTTACAGAGGCTTGTGAGATACATTCTTAAACAAAATACCCCTACTTGTTTGGAGGATGCCTTGAAAATTGTAGAAGCATACATGTTGCCCACTGGGGAAGTCTGCTTCCTGAGGATGATGGACCTGATTGACAAAGAAAGGGTAGGGAAATAACTTCATGTCAGTTGATCCTGGAATTTACAGACGCTGAGGCCTCTTGACAAAACAGGGGCAAGCTGTGTTGCTGAAATCTTATAAGCAGTTTACATATGTATTTTGAATTCAAATTATTAATTCTACACCTAACTGCCTGTGCCTGACATTGAAAACGAGACCTTTGTCAGAGTTTTATCCCTCGTTTGTGGCAGAATAGGATGAAAGTTATGACCTACCATACACCAGATGAGTTTGGAATTGAAGTCTCTACGTATTTTCATGTGTTGTTTTTGCTTACCCTCTTGGCCATTGTGCAGCCATTACATCAGAGCAAGAATGTACACATAACTCAGCTTTTCCAAAAGCAAATGCCCTTTTCTTTTTGTTATTTCTGTTCTAATTTTGATTGTTTCTTTTTCTGCCTTCAGGGAGAGGAATCTCTGACTTTGTTAAAATCTCTGCCTCTTGCTAAAGCTGAGGAAGTTGCAGAGAGATTGACTCAGTGGGGAAGACTGGTGTTACGGAACGGAGCAGATGATCCTGAACAGGTACCAAGGCTTTTCACATCAGAAAGTGTGCACCCAAGTTATTCTGCAAAGGGAGAAGTGTGCATAATTCCTGTGAGAGCTAGCAGACTGTGGAGTAAACACATATTACACCTACATTTACTGTTTTCTATAGAGGGTCAAAATTTAAAATAACTTTCTGTTCCTTTGCTTTTCAACTGGTTGTACCTTAGACTTGGTAACTGTTGCTTAAGAAGTTTGTGGAACATTGCATTGTACTTTTAAGAGCTGAAGCCCAAGTCTGTTCCTAGCAACATTTTAACAAAAGAATACAAACCTCTTCCTTTCCTGCAGCAAAAGTTTATGACTAAGACACTCGTGGAAATCCTGAAATTCCAGTTCAGCATTCAAAAAGGTAAGGTACAACTTCAACATCTTACATCTTGCTTGTATAAATGGAATCAGAAAATAATTGTTTTTCTCCTCCAACAGACAACCCCGTGAAGAAATACGAATGTGAAGAAAACCTAAAACTGTTTGAAACGCTTGCTGCCCTGCAGGTGGGTATTTTTATTGTTTTAAATCCCTTTTGATTTACCACAGTTATTCCAATTGTTCTTATCACATGGATCATATTAAAAATTAATTGTATTTACAACATACATGCAAAGCTTGTTTTTATTATTGACTTCAAATTGATTCTAAGGCTAATCTAGCAATTTAATCTAGCCTGGGGAAATTCCCAATTAGAACTCAGTTGTCTATTTAAAGCCAAAATCAGATACTCTCACTAAAGCCTTAATTGCTAATACTTCAAAAATTTCATGATAGAGTGCTGTAATAATTTACTAAGATCTCAGGACAGTAGGTAAAAAAAAAAGCAATTTAAAGGAAGTTACATGGATACAAATATATAAATTTTTTTTGTTGCAGGAGTATTTTGGTATCTTTCTCTCAGATGAAGAATACAGCAACCCTTCACTGATATCTGCACTTCTGGAGGATCACATAAGCGCTTATGAAAGTGTCAGATCTGCATCCAAGGCCAGAAATGTGCAAGCAGTGAATCCTAATTCAGGAGGTAGCAAGCCCAAGAACCCTCTCACTGAACCAAGGCTGTACAGACTGGCTTCGCTCCTGCAAGTCTCTGAGCATGACCTGGGAGAAAAACTGGCCTTGAGAGCCCTGGATGATGGAAAAGTGGAAGTAGCTGTCAATATATGCAGGTAAAACTGCAGAGCTTTTCAAGATCATCACTTTTAATGGGCTTTTCTGAACTATTTCTGCCACTTTTTTGAATTATGTAGAGCAAAGGAAAGGGCTTTTTGTTTCAATTAAATAATTAGAACAGAACGTGGGCTTAAAGTAAAAGCCCTAAGAACTACTGGCTTTTTATTTTTAACATCCTTTTCTTTCTTAATAGGGAGTTCTATGAAAATAGGTGGAATGCAAATACAGGGAAGCTGCTGTTTGCAGTATGTCAAAGGCTTTGTCATATGCTGGGAGCTGATGTTCCAATGATCACTCCTCGTGGGATGAATCTTCCAGCTGTGATCCATGAGCTGGCTGGCCAAGCAGCTACACTGTGTAGTCCAGGTAGTTCCTGTTACCATTTACTTGTGTTCATGTTGAGAGTCTAGCTTTCCAAACAATGTCCAATAAACCTGAAAACAAAGCGGATTTCTAGATCTGCGTCTGTGAAAAGAGGTGCTGCAAAATGGTTTCCTTTTAATAGGGCATATGAACCTTCCATTCCTACTACTGATCTTGATGTTTTTACAGATTTAATGTTGGATTGTCTGGAACTGTGTAAATATACTTCACTTGCCAAGGCAATTCATGGACAGTGCCAAATGGACAACTATGAATTTACAGCAGAGGTATTTTCTGTGCTGTTCACTGTATGTGTTATTTTCCCTCTCATTTCTCCAGCACTCCTTAATCAAAAAGCCAACAACGAGAAAAAAAATCCACACAGAGCTCTACAAATAAAAATTTCCTAGAATTTGTGTGCTCTTCAGCTTAAAGAATAAACTGATTTGAGTCCTAAAAGCAGTGCAGCTGTGGGACAAGCACAAGTAGCACTCTCCACTTACATTTCAGTATAATAAATCCTATTGAAAATAGTGATTTTTATCAAACAGCTTCTTCCAGGACTGGCAGAGAGCTGACTTGAAAGTATGGCAGGGAGGGTTTGGTTTTTAAATGAATGTATTATGTGAAAGCTTTCCCAAGAGTTCTGTAAAACTTTAAGATGATCAAGTCCTTGAATAGCATCTTTGTTTTCTGTTTAGGTCAAGCAGTGCTTTAGGCTACTTGAAATGAATGGGCTCCTACAGCTGGAGTGGAGTAGAGCAAAGTGGCTGGGCTTGTTTATGCACAAAATGTTATTTTTCTAGAAAATGGTCCATTTGGAAAATGTTTGCTTATAACATTTGGCCAAGAATGTTTATGAAAGCCTCCATTAAATTAAATAAGAGAACATTTTGGCTGTACAACTCAACAACTGCAACATGAAGGACAAATGTGGCTACTCTAGGTAGAAAATGTATTTATTGCTACTGGCCATTTAACAGAAGTACTACTTTCAAATAGAACATCATGTTCTCTTCCTGTATTCCAAACCAGAAACCTCTTGGTTTGTTAGTGGACTTACTAACTCTGCCTTTTATTGTGTGTCCTTTTGACAATGTTCTTACTTAGACAACATCTCCTGGAGCTGATAAAGATCCTTATGAAGAGTGGACTTACGATGATTTCTTTAAAGAAGATGGGATAGTCCTTGATCCTCAGACATCTCTTCCAGTTGCATATGAACTTACTTCTGCTGTTCTGCCTATTTGTGGTAAGCTTGCTTTCCTGAAAACTGAGACAATATAAAATCTGTGTTTCTTATTGATTTTCAGCTAGAAATATAAATAATTCAGCATGTGTGTGTGGAAATGATCACCTCAGAAGTCACAGTTAGACAAACTCACAGTAGAAATACCCGTTAGGGGCTATAGAGTGGAAAGATGACTTTGGGTTTGGTTCTGATTTTCAAAGATGAAGACTTTAATGTTGACTGTCCCATCCAAAAGATTTACATACAAAGTAGTTACTGAAAACTGTTGGATTCCTTTGTGAGTCTGAGAGATATTCCCTTCTACAAAATAAATTCTGAGCAGGCACAGTTAAAAATAGCAGCAAATGGCTCTTGGGGCTCTTGTGTCTCTATTTTATGCCCTGTCCCTGTGGTATTTTTAGGGTTCTCCCAGACTTCCTGGTGTTGCTGAGTTCCTGGCATGCTGCTGATGTGCATTTTCTGTCTTTCAGAGGACAAGCTGTATCCCTTGGAGTCTGTAAGCCTGGCACACCGAGGGTTTATGGAAGGTATCACACACTGCTTGGGTGGGAAGGGACCTTAAAAATCACCTCATTCCAACCCCCTGTCGTAGGCAGGGACACAAGGGCAGATCCACCACAATGGATGTATGAACAGACCACTGGAAAACACGAGGTTTAAATTCACCCTACACAAGCATGACTAACTCACAGCAGGTTTTCACAGGTGCCTAAATGTTCCCCTTAAAGCCATATTTTAGGGGGTGGTTTGCTTCAGCACAGGAGTCACTGCTTTGGGTGGTAATTCCTACCATTCCACCTTGAGATTTTTGAGCGTGTCAAAGCCTGTACTTAGGATAGAAGTTCTACCCCTGTGAGTGAGGATCATCAAAGCCTCTCCAAGATGACAAGTTCTGGCCAAAAACTTGTGGGTTTTGGACTAAAACGGGAATCTGTATTAAATTAAAAGCCCTGAGAATTTTAGTTTTTAAAGGGAACTAAGGCAGATCCTTCATAATGAAGAAAAAGAGAAATTGCTCTGATATTAACTCCGAGAACAACATGCTTCATAATTATTTCCTGGGGTTGTTTTTGAAATGTTTCACAGGACACAACTTTCTGCTGCCCGTTGGATCTCCCTTCTCTGCAGCAGTGCAGAACCTGCTGGAGTGCAGCCAATTCCAGCTGGCCCTGAAGCTCACGCTCTGTGCCTTTGGATCCTGTGTCCAGCATGTCATTTCAAACACCAGGGACTTGGCCCCAAATGAAAAGGTAACTTTCAGCAAGTTTGGAGTGGTTCCCTAAGGATTTAGGAGGCAGGGGAAAGGCTCTCACCATGACCTTTTATTAGCACCGCTTGATCAGATGTTGAATCAGTTTGTGAAAAGAGCTGCTGGTTTTTTCCCTGTTTTTCGTGGTCCTCTCTCTGCAAAGTGTGTTCAGAACTGAGCTTTTATTCCTGGCCTTCCTGCAGAGACTAGAATGAGTATTGATAAGGGTTTACTCTTAATTAGTTGTTTTACCGTTGTTTAGGATGGGAAAAAGTTGCAAGTAGAATATTCAAGAAACATTCCTCAATTCAAAAGCACTTGGAAAACAGAAATCCTTTTTCCATCTAGAAGAAATCTTTGTAAGGTCTTAAATCTGAAAATACAAATTACTGTAGTACTACCTCCTACTATGCTGTAAATGACAAGAAGGCTTCAAATTTATTTTTAATTATGTGTCGATTTATTTGTAACAGCCACAAAATGGAGATCTGCTACTCACTGAAACCAGGAGCTTCCTCATAGCCATGAAAGAGAGGAGCAGTTCAGTAATCAGGACCTCTGCCCTGAACTTACTACACAAGGTAAGAATCCCCTGGAAAGGCTGAGTGAGCCACTTCCTTCTGCCCTACCTGGCAGCCGCATGGAATTGTTTCAGTTGGAAAAGACCCTCGATATCACAGAGTTCAACCCTTAACCTAAAACTGCCAAGTCCACCACTGAACCATGTCCTGGGCACCACATCTCCACATCTTTTAAACACCTTTGGTGGTGGTGTCTCAACCATCTCCCTAAACAGCCTTTTCCAAAGAGTATTTGAGCCCCTTGTGGGCTGTGGCTCTTTCTTCCTGCTCTAATTGCTCTCCTTGGAAGGTTCTGTTCAGAGGGAGCCTCACCTTTGGGGGATCCTTTAGGGTCCCAAATGATAGTAATGGCCTTTATGGTCTGTAGGTATTCTCTATCTCATTTTAAATCCTGGATTTGTTTTAGATTGGTAGTTTTCCTAGGTGGGGGAAGTTTTTAAAAAGCTCTGTGCAAAACTTGCAGTTTACCAGCTTCTAGGGCAGTTTAGACTTGTAGAAGTTCTTCAGGATATTCAGATTTTAAATTTTAAGTCCTGAAATGCATTTTTATTCTTTTTTTTCCCCTTCTAACTTAAAGGCCCAATACATGTCTAAAATGATGGAGTATTTTTCACGTGTTGCACTTGATACAGAGACCTATTGAATAAATTAAATAAACTCCTAAAGTTTATCATTTTTTTTCCCCAAACCACAGGTGTTCAACTCTCGTGTCATCGATCAGAACCTGGCCCTGGGATATTGCATTATTTTGCCCAAGGAAGAGATGTTCAATAAGCTGTGGGAGATCATAAACAATTCGTGGCAGAATTACAGAAAAGTTTTGGTAAATTCCCAAGGCCTTGAGTTTCTTCAGCAAACAGAGAATGTTAAAGAGATCCTTCACTGAGGGCACTGGGAGAGGAGCTGCCTCTGTACCACAGTGTGAAATTGTGCACAGGCAGTTGCTGTCAAAATTAATGTCATTTTCAACCTTTGCACTGGGTTACCTCCTCATGACTTATTCCAAAGCTTGAAATTCTTTATTTCAGGTCCCATCATAACATAAATCTACATTATATTTTGGATAAGTTGTTCCCTGGCAGCAGTTCTCAAGTTTGGAATAAGTGAATATATCCATTAAAATATAAAGGAAGATGGGAAGTAAAGCATAAAGAAATGGGGAGGGAGAGTAATGTAAATTCTGATAAAATACCTAAAAAGCACATTTTGTATTACTTTCTACAATGTTAGGGAAATATTTTAGAGAAAGTAAACTTTAAAATTGCTTTGAACTGCCAGCTCAGGAGGTGGGGTAGTCCTGACACCTTCTCTGAGGTTTGTTTTCATTTTACACAGTTCTGTGATCATGAACTGGTTGAAGTTCCTCTAAGGGTTTAGACCTCAGGATTCCCAATTTTCAGATTATTTATTAGACTTGTATTCATTTTCCTTCTCCTTCCTTCTAGGCAGTAGCTCTGGTGGGAGCACAGCTTGCTGACCAATATGGTGAAGCAGAAGAAAAGAGAAAATTCCAGGAATTGGTTATTGATGCAGAATGGGGTATCCAGCTTGGTAAATTTGGTGTAAGTTTTTATTTATTTACTTATTTTAGGGTTTTGTTAACTAATCAGTCAACAATACCAATATAATCTGAGATGTGTGGGGGGTTTTAGACAGATTTCCCACTCAAATGTAAGCAAAGTTGGGGTTTTGTTCTTGATTTTTCATTCTGCTTGTCTGCATAAATAAACATCAGAAATGGAAATGCAATAGAGGGTGCTACAAAAGAAAAGTTAAGTTCTTAAGTATTATTTGGCACAGGGGATAGTTGGCAAATACACTGCTTTTTCCTGCTGTGAAAGTGTCTGGATTGAAACTAAAAGAAGTAAAAGCTTCACTGTATAAGGTGAGAAGATGAATTGTTTCTTTATCCGTAGATTTCTTTCGAGACTGTGTTTAGACAGCCACCAATAAGGAAGAAAGAGCTCATAAGAGTGCTGGTACAAAACCCAGAAGTAGACACAGGTCTCATCTTGAATTACTGCAGGTACTGACCCTATTAAATCTATTGCTGCTGTAAGAACAACCATGGCCACTGAAATCCATTCTGGTTTAAATAAATCCTAATTAAAATAATATTCAAACTGTTCTTTTTTTTTAAAAAAAATGCTATTCAGAATACATACAGGCCTTGGATTAATTTATTCGTAAAGAAAGAAGCTCCTTGATGACAATAAAGGTCACAGAGAAAATCATATTGTGTTCTTTCCTAGCACTTTCATGCTGGACAGTGATGCTGCACTGCAGCTTTGCATTGAAACCCTTCTGCTCCAGAATTCAAACACAAATGATGTTGAAGATGACTCTGCAGAAAGCAGTGAGAGGCAACCTCATTCCACGTTACTGGGTAGGGCACTAAAAATAATCCCTCTGCTGAAGAGCACCAAAGACCTGGTCATGAGCCTCAGTGGAATATTGTGCAAGGTAAAAGAATTATAAAATAAAGACAAAACAAAAGCCACAGCCAAATCCCTGAAATCTCCATCTAGTAATGCTGCATGTCACTTGAATGACAGATTAATGATTCCACAGAAACTGAAGAGGTTGTGTTTTTTCCAAATTTTCTTAAAGTGTGTGAATGTTAAGTTTTAGTTTTCTGCTTCTCTACAAAACAAATTACAGCAACATTTCTAATTTTCTTAAAAGAGAGGTAGGAGTCTTTCATCCCCACTTCCCTTAAGAAACAACCAACCAGAAAATAATAATTAAAAAAAAGTAATTTCTAAGTGCACTGGAGAAGTTCTACATTAACAATAGGTGGGGGGTAAAAATGATATGTTGGGGGTGTTTTTTGTTTGGTTGGGGTTTGATTTTGTATTTTGAAGGGTTGGGGTTTTTGTGGGGTGGGTTTTTGGTTTTGGGCGGGGTTTTTTTGTTTTCAGCACGTATTGTTTGATCTTTCTGCAAAATCCTGATGACTTTTTTTAGGATTTAAGAAAGTGTTTTGTTTTAGAGAACTATGTCACGATGCTTATATTGACGTAACACTGAAGGAACAGTAATTGGTATTAAAACTGGGAAAAATTAACTCACTTGTATGTTTTTATAAGACAAATCATGTAAGGCCTTATCAAATAGATGATTATTTTGAACAGCTGGATCCTTATGACTATGAAACTCTGGAAGTTGTCCTGAGAGTGATCCAAAGTGCTGATGAGAAGAACACCAGCATCCAGCTGAGCCAGGTGTGTCCAGATGTGTCACCTTGCTAATGGCATCTCAATTCTGCTTTGTCTGTTTATTATTTATTCAGAACTGCTGAAATCAATTGAATTATTCCATGTACACATCTTTCCCTCAGAAAATAGCCTTTAAAAAAGTGATTTCTAGTAGTTTCTCAGCAATTCTTGTAGCAGGGACAAAAAGTCTACAGATATTTAACAGCTGGCCTCCAAATAAAATTGCCTCCAGGACTTAGCAGTTTGTTTGTTTATATTTTCTTTCTTTTTTTTTTCCTCCCCCTAGGCTTTGAGCCTCCTCAAACATCTGAAATCTTACACAAGAATTTCTCCACCAGTGGACCTAGAACACCAATATGTTTTGGAGCAGATGATTCCCTTGTCTCCAGCTGCTCGCACCAGGCTGCCCTTTCACCTGCTGTTCTTCAGAACTGCCCAGTGTTTCTGGAACATTATATGTAAGTTCAGGATTTTTTACGGCTATAAATATATCTCAAATTCCCTTTCTCTGCTGTCTGTGACCTTTACAGTGCTACAGTATATGTTGTATATTAACTGTAATTCTTCATTAATTCAGTTTTCACCCCAAGTACTTCTGAAAGCACTTCTTGTGCTCCCAAACTGCTGCCCAGAGGAGCTAAGGTGATAAATACAACGCAGGGTTTGTCCTCAACTTCTTTCCTAGGACCTCTAAAATTTATCCTCATATCCCACTTCCCAGGCCAGTGGGGATAATTAAGACCAAATCCTTTCTCTCCCAATGGAGGTCCCCATCCACCAATAAACAGAAAGTGCTTCATTTCACAGAGGAAGCTGCAAGTAGATTGTGAGACTCTCACAGGCAACTGACTTCTCCCTTTCAGCTGCAGAGCTCAGTGAGGAAACCTTCCCAACACTTCTGTTGATTTCCAAACTAATGAAGGTAAAGTAACAGCTTGAAGGAATTTATTTAAATATTATTCCCCCGCACCCCAAAAAAAGAAGTTTTCATCTTTCTTTTGCGTGATGTGGGCCTCACTGTAGAAGCTCTGACAACTCTTAATCTACTTTAACATTTTTCCAGGTTTCCCTGGATACCTTCCACATGTCTGCAGTTCGACATGTCTTTGAAAAAAAACTGAAACCAAAAATACTCGAGATGAGAAACAGTGGCTGTACCTCCATTGTTAACAAGGAAACCATCAAAACTGTGAAGGCACTTCAGTCCTATTTGCTGTCTATCATCAATCCAGAGTGGGCTGTGGCCATGGCTCACAAGATTGCCCAGGAATTCCCCATAGGTGAGTTGCAAATGGGATGGGGGAAGGAAGTGGGGGACAACAGGCTCGGGACAAGCAGAGCGAGGGTGTGAGCAAACATTTGTTCACTGATCTTGAATAAAACCCAGCAAAGTCTGAGGATGAAAATGAATTTGTCTCCTACATCCAGTTTTAAACAATAGGTTAGACAAACAGCTATTTGATGTCACAGCATCACCAGCAAGTCCTTTTTTCCACTCTTTTTATAGAATCATAGAAAGGCTTTAAGGTCCTTCCAGCCCAAACCAATCCTATTCCAACACCTTCCACTAGACCAGGTTGCTCCAAGCCCCATCCAACCTGGCCCTGTTGTCTTGCCAAAAGTTTTTCCATGTTCACACCATCTTCAGACAAGTTTCCCACCAAGAGCCAATATTTCAGCCCAGTTTAATTACCTTCTCTGCTATTTGAATCCAAATAAATAACATTTTTTTTGCTCTTTAGACACAAGAGTTTTCCTAAGTAGCTTCTAATTTTTTTTTTAATTCTTCAAAGTAAAATGGATATAGGATATACTGTAGGAAGGATTAATGAAAACCTAATTTATTTACTTCTTTCCCTTCCTTTTTTTTAATCTTTAAAAAGGTCCTGACCATGTCCAGGCTTTGAAATTCTGTCTCTATCTGGCTGAGAAGTGGCTAAAGAGTACTACAGCTCAGGTAATGGAAACTGCTTGCCAGACTGTTGTGAAGTTATCACAAAAATTACAAAATACTTACGTTTGTGTTTTTATTGTTGATGTTTTGGGCAGTGGTGTGTAAATTGTGCCATAACCAACCCTGATATGGGAAATACTTTTGGGGAAGTGACCCCCCAAAAGAACCCCCTCTGTCCTGTAACATTCTCCTGTTGACACCCTGCAAAAATCAGGCTTAGTGTTCTTGGAGCTTGGACAAAAAAATAAGCAGTTTTAGGGAAGAATAATTTGTTCTTTCTCCTGTTGTGTGCATTTTTCTTGCTGTAGGAGAATGAGGTGGAATCTGATCCAGCTTTGATCAATAGCATTATTAATTTTTGCTTAGAGTTCCAAGATTCTTTACCTGTTTGCAGTGTTATATATAAAGAAAATCTGCTTTGTTTGGATTCTCAGGCTTGTTTTTATGTGGTTTCCTTTCTCAGAGAAAGGTGAATAAGGATCTCAGCTTTGATCATAAATATCAAACTTCCTATGGAGTTGTTGAGGCACAAAGAACATGAAATAGTTCTCTGTATTTAGTCACATGATCAGGTAGAATTGTGCCAAAATTAAACTGAAATTAAACTAAAATTTGAGCAGCCACGAGTTTTAATATTAATCTTTTTTTCTTCTCCATTTTACCTTAAAATATTTTCATTTTATCTACTGCTACGTATTTTATTTGGCTTTTTCACAACACAGCTTTGCAACTTTTTTTCCAAAATACCTTTCCTAGCTAGAGCAACATGGTTAATCCTCTCTGACTGCAGAAAAAATGTCTGTGGGTACAGGTGTGGGGACACCTCTGAAGAGCAGATCCTGCTGTCCAGTCTGTAAAAAGATGATTTTTCTTGTGCTTTTGAGCAAAAGAGGCTTTTTAATGTAAAACTGGTGTTTTGCTAAAGGATGAGCCCCGTAAGAAAGCAGAAGTCCTCCAGAGGAACTTACACGTGCAGTATAAGAGAGCAGCAACAGAAAATGTCCTGATAACAAATAACTTGAACACTGGGGAGCATCTAAAGTCCATTGGGAAACCAGCAAACCTGATTGTTTTGCTGTATGAACACCACAGTATAGACCAAAGATTCCAAAATCCAGCTGGCAGAGATTATCCAGGTGAGTTTCCATAATCCAGGCTCAAACGAGCAAAGAGAAGCTCCTTAAAAAAAAAAAAAAACCCCAAGCTGGTTGGAAAATAACATTGTCTGCACCTCTTCCTGTAGATATCCACGTGGCAGCTAAGGAGATAGCTGACATTAACAGCTTGGATATGAACAAAATTTATGACAAACTGCTGGCTAAATGGCTGTGTCCAAGCACACCACCCTCAGGGGTAAGCCATCACTTTGGGTTTAGAGGAAAATGACCAGTTACATAAAATATGGGGGGGGTTTTTTTCTCCACTTGTTCCAAAAACTTGAGGTTATTCTGCACAAATTGCCTGTAGTACTCACGAATCTATTTAAGATTTCAATTCCTTCCTAATATGGCACACTACTGTCTCTGGTGAGAAGGATTTGAAATGCTTTCCCTTCTGTCTGTGTTGAGATTAAAACCTTCCCTTTGGTGCTACAAAAGGGCTGTGTAGCCAGCCTGGAGGAGTAAAGCAGTTGTAAATATATCAGCCTCATCAAGCACTGATTCTGGGCTTTAAGCAGGGATATGACCCAGCTATTTATCCAGGCAATGTGGAAAACTCACCTAAAGTTCCATTTCTTTTGAAAGAAAACCCAAGAAATCTTTGGAGATGTACAGGAGGATGAAGAACTCCGAAGGTACGTGTGCTGTCTTACCTGTAACGTGGGGAATTATTTTTAACTTGCCAGTTAAAAATGGATCTTTCAAGAAACCTAAATGGGTGTGATTCAGAGCTCACTGTTCTCATTTTTACTTTCTGCTGACGTCACTTTTGAATCATCCAATATTTATTTATGCCATGAAATGCCATTGACAATAACTTACAGATGTAAGTGCTTAAGAGTAGCTTTTTGGAGGTTTTCTCCTCCTTTTTTACATCCTTGGAATATCTTATCCTTGCTTATCTCTTTTTGCCAGTGAAACATGTACATTTAAATGACTGTTGATGTGCTGTATTTCAGTAGCTGTACCTGCATTAAAAACAAACCCATTTTTGCAGAGTTATTTACCTACTTCAGTCTCGCCCAATGGATTACAGTTCAAGAATGCTTTTTGCAATTACAACATCTGACACATCTGTGAGTTGCTAAATTCTTGTTTTAGCTTTTTACCTCTTATTAAAATCAAATGTTGTCTGCTTAACTGCAAGAGCTTCAGCCTCTGGCCTTTGCATCTGTGTTTTGGGTGGTTTGTGATTTGTATGAGCTCTGTGTTTTCCCCTCCTCGCCAACCTTTAGTTTAAAACTTTGATTTTCATTGAATTTTGCTATTGACTGTCAAGAGCAGCCCTTGAACTCTGGGTTTTCTAAACTTACTGCTGATATTATCTGAAACAACTTCATGAAACTTTTCGAGAATGTGCCTTAAGCTGCTCTAAGACATTGGCTCACTTTGGGTGGAATAAAGAAAAGTGGTAAAATTGTTTCAGCAGAACCTTAACCTCCAGTGTTTCCACACTTACTAATTATATTTGTAATATTACATATCACAAATATTCAAATATCTTTTTCTTGCCTGCACTAATGGCCTTAAATCTAGAAAACTACAGGGTTATATACCTCTAGGATGATCCTCTGCAGTTGTTCAGCCAATTGTTGTGACTTTGTGACTGTTTTTCCCCTCAGCCCTTTGGTGACACTCAGCTGACGTTTGCTCACAGGACCAGAGCATTCAGGTGTTTGCTCTACCTGGCAGATACCGACACAGTGGAATCACTCTTCAAGAAACCCATTGAGAAAGTCAAGTAAGATGATTTTTTTACATGTTATCAAAGCAACAGAAGGGCATTTTTCAGTGTTATCCTGAGCTTGAATATGTAGATTAAAATAGAAACATTAATTCCTGCTTTGGGGGGTTTATTTTCACAGGTATTTTCTGAAGTGCTGCATGTATCTGGCAGAGTTTGAGATCTTGAATATTCCATTTACTTATGAATCATTCCACAAGAGTCCTAAGGAAGGCATGATTAAAGGGCTGTGGAAGAACCACAGTCACGAACCCAGGGTAGGATTTTTAAATCATTTGTGAATTTTGTTACACACTGTGTGAATTTACACCTCTCTGCAAAGCACAGGCTTTTCTAAACACACGTTGTTTCAACGTACTCTGGAAATGACAGATGAAAGCTTTACTCTTCCTACAATTAGAAAATGAAATGATACCACATTTACAGGGTTTAGGTTTTGTTCCTCCCATGTGTAAAATAATTTTGAAAGTGGCTTGTAAAGGTTTGAAGATCATGAATTTCTGTTAAAATGCAGTGTATCCTTGCTCTCCTTCAGGCTGTGAGACTGGTGACAGAGCTTAGTTTGGAATACAAAGTGTACGATCCCCAGCTCTGGAATGGCCTCCTACAGAAACTCCTGGGCTTCAATATGGTAAGGAATTTTTAAGGATAAAATCCTGCAGCAAGGGGAGAAAAAGGCTGGGTTTATCCAGTGATTTCTGAAGAACGGGATAGATACAGAAACCATAAACTGTGGTTACTCTGGGCTCTGAGGTACAGAACTGGTGAAGACCTGAGGAATTTGAATTTTGATCTTAAAATGTTATACTTTCAATTTTTTAAAAGCCTTTCAGAGTAAATCCTACAATTTTTGAAATTTTTCTTCATGTTGTTATCATTTTGTAACGTAAGAGGCACATTCTTGTGTGCAAATATATACAAACTGTGCATCCATGTATTTCCATGTCTGTACATATATACATACACAAAACATGACCCCTAAAATGCGATGGAAATCCTGATTGTTGCCATTCAGAATCTTAATTGCCTGTGATTGTCAAACATTACGTAAAGTTGCTGCAGCCTAAGGAGGGAACAGAGGTACCTGGAAGTGTGGTTGATAATTTAATTTACTAAACTACAAAGCATATTTCCATAGGTATCAAAGGAATACAAAGAAAGTACCTTAAGAAACATTAAGTTTGCATCCTGCAGACAAAACAAGCTAAATGCAGTTCTGTAGATTATTGCCAAATCTTCAGAAACACCAAAGTACTTGAATTATTTTTTTTTTCCAGATTCAGTATCTAAGAAGAGTTTTGGTTGCAGTTACTGGGATTCCTTCATTATGGGAGGTAAGCAAATATTGCCTGGCTTCTCATCTTTTTTGTCACTCACAGGAATTTAGAGTGTTTGTGTGTCAGCCGTGAAAAGATTATTTTTTAATTCCTGTTATTTTTATGACAGTGCAGTATGTCAGTAAACACTGGACAGAATCATTTTGCCATCAGTCAGAATATGCCTAAATCTTAGACTCTGAGATAAGGAAAGCAATGTTAGGGAATAATTCATACAGGATAAATAAAAAGGAATATTGACAAGCTTCTTTGAGGTGCAGTGGGTCAGGGTGTCTGTGTTTATAACACACTTGGTTACACCTGGGTTTGGTTGTTACTTGAAAAAAAACCTTGTTGCCGACAGATTCCCAGCTTCAGTCGAGCCTGGCGCAGCGTGGTCCTGTCCCCCTTCCTCACAGGTAGGGTTGTAACGCACTGTCCTGCTCCTGGAGTAACTGGGTTGTAGATTTACTACACCTCCTTCTCTTTCTTTCTCAGCCTCGTGTCCACCGAGTCCCAAACAGCTCCAGGAGTGCCGGGAGTGCTTCGTGCTTCTGCTCAAGTGAGTTCTCAGTCCTGACCTACCCCTGCTCCTAAACATCCTCTACATAAACCAGACTTGCATTGCCTTTAAAGTGCAAAAAGCACATTGTTTTATTATTTTATTCACCACAATGCTCTGACTTGATCAGAAGAACCCCCAGAGCTCAGAGAGCCTGACTTGAACCAAAAGTTAGTCAGGAAATAGAATAGTTTTGGGTTGGGAGGGACCTTAAAGATTATCTGGAAAGGGATCCTACACTGCTGTGCAGACACATCTGTACCAAAGCTCTGCTCTGGGCAGTTGGCCAGCAATTCCCCTCAAAACAGGACCTTGGCTGCTTAGAAAGAGAAACTGGAGTTGTGATTTGAGGTTTTTTCAGCCTAGAAAATCCTCATGCATTTGTATTTAGTGAAATTTCAACTTGCTTGGCCATTTCTGGAATTAATGTGAGGTAGAAATGTGTTGCTCTACCTGACTTACAAAGCTCAGAGCAGTTGTGCGGGCAGCCCTGAGCCATCCAGTTCAACAAATCACAGCTGAGACCTTCCCTCCTGAAGGTGTCCTGTCCTGGCTGACCTGGATATCATTGGAATTGCTAAACAATACACCCAGCTGGACCTCCCAGCTTTTGCCCTGGGGTGCCTCTTGGTCATTCCTCACTCTGAGAAGCGAGAGCAGCAAATCCAGGTAAATAAGAAAGTTTTGTGCTCTGTCTCTGTAAGGGAAATGTCCTTAAGCGTGTCCTGCTCACCAGAGACTGTCAAAGGTGGTAACTCAGAATTCCAGTTCACTTAAACACATCCCTGCTGATGAATGCTCAACATTTCCCACCCACAAAGGCTTCTAAAGGGATCATGTGAACACTTCCTCTTCCTTTTTCTTGTCAAGCTTCAGTCATCCCCAGTAGCTCTGTCGTATGACTTTGCCTTTAGAGAATTTGAGGATGTTTTACTGGATCCCACCCATAAAACACATGGGGGAAAAGCCAGTAAAACCCAAGCCATAGCAGATTGTAAGAAAAATACTGAATCCTACTTTGGAAGAGTGTTGAGTTGAAAGCTCCTGACTTCCAAGGAAGATGTTTGATATGCAGCACAAGCTCTGATATAAACCTTTTGCCTTAAAGCCATATCCTCGCTATCCACGAACCTTGACATTTTCCTTTCTCTTCTCATTTATTTCCATTAATTTCTGCTCTGCATTGTTCTCCCTGATGAAGCATTATAGGCTGTTCCCTTATTTGTCATGAGCAAACTGGGACCAGCAAAGGCACCTTAAATTCTTAGACTTCCAGTCATTAAAGTTACACTCAGAAAGGTTTCCCCAAATCCCAGCTTAAGTGTAAGACATTCAGCCAAAAAATTCTGTGACAGCTACAGCAAAACATCATTTGAGAGTTAAAAGCAACACTTCCAGCCCAGCCACACAGAACCCGGTTTGATAATTCTATGTTTGCACCTAGAATTTAAACGTATTTCTGAATAAATCAAGTATTTGTTCTGAAGGGAGAGTTCCTACTTGAATCAGTCACAGAATAATAATGTTTTGTAACTTATTTTCACAAGGGTTTGTTATCAACCTGTAAGAAAGAAACTGTGCTGCAACAAATAGATGAACACATGGACACTGGAGAACTGGTAGCATTTGCTTCCCAGGTAAATAAACAAAATTTACTTCACTTTCCTTTGACTTGGAGACTTTTTTGATAGATAAGGGTACACAGGACCTTCTTTCCTCTCTCTTCTGATCTTGTCCAGCCTTGACAGAACACTCAAAAAATGTTAAATACTTGTAAAATACATTTTTGTTTACGTTGTGCAACTGAAAAACTTCTTGTCTATACCCAGTGCTGTGTTCTGGGCTGCCCCCGTTTGGAGGGCAGCAGAACCACCTTGTCTTTTCTAAATAAATATTTGAAGCTAAAAGGCCAAAGGATTTAGGAAACTGCACTTTTGCCTCACCTCGAGCTGCCTCCCTATGGGCAAGTTTAACTCATTTCCCTCTCTGAATCTGGGATCAGTTTTCATAAAATCTGCCATTTCACAGCACTCAAAAAAGATAAAACATTAAAAAAAAACCCCTGTTCTCTAAAGAGTCCAATATGAAAACTATGAGCTCTTTCCATTCAAAAGTAAAATCTCTTTTGTCTGAAACATCAACACTTTTCATTATTAAAACTTAAATCTACAGATCAGCTCTTTGGTTTTGGACAGTATCATCAATGAGAAGCTCTATGAGCAGTTCTGGAAAACCAAATATTATCCACTGTTGAAGCAACACGTGATAAACACCCACAGAATAAAAGAGCTGGTGGATTATTTTGCCAAAAACAACTGGTAAGTTAATAAATGGTAAAAAAAACAGGTGTAACTGGTAGTAATTACAGGAATTAAATCTCACCTTTCTTTAATTTTCATCTGGTTGGAGGTTTTCTAGTACTTAGTCTCCAAGGGTTTTTAAAGTATTGCTAAGTTAAATAAAGAAATAAATCTCACCTCGCTACTTTGCCTACTTAGGACAGAGTTTTACAGCCATTCAAGACCAAGGAACAGATTGTTAAACCTGGACTAGCAGCAGATGAAACGCAGTTAAAACAGAAGCAACCAGAGTGAAATAATTAAAATCTTGACCTTACCTTTAGGTGAATCCAGCTCAGGGGCACCACAGAGTCACAGCTTCAGCAATAAGAACACTCAGAAAAAAAAATTAATGAAGACTTGGGAACTGGTGGTTTTGCCACAAAGTTTTCAAGAATTAAAAGCACCTCTTGTGCTCCACTTAAATCACAAAAGGCCCTGGGTTGGGCCCCACTCACCTGTGGGTGGCTCACAGCACTTGGGCTCCTCTCATACCTGGGGATACTCAGGCCAGAGCCCGAACCCTCGGCATTGGAGGGCACTGTAACCACTTATCCCACACTCCAACTGGGACAGGAACCAAAAAACATTTAAATTCTGGAATATATTGATTTTATTAACAGCTCTGGCAAAAAAGCCAGGTTTGTTTTCTCAGCTAGGAAATGACAGGGCCCCTCTGACTTCAACCACATGGGATCATACTTTGGTTTTCTACTTGTATTTTCTAAACTGTTCGTTTTTTTGAGAGCTTAATTTGATCAGCTTTTACCTCTTACAGCCTTGATGATGCAACAGCCCTGATTCAAGAGTATCAAGAGAAATGTGGGAATCCTGCTCTGGCAGACATCCCAGCACCTGATCTTCTGCAGGTAAAACAAACCATTGCTGCACCTCAGGCAGTATTTTTTCCTTTTTCTCTGAAGATTTTCACCTGACTTTTTGCAAAAATACTTTTTAGCTGATCTACTTTAGTAACATATATTGTATATAATAAAATATACCTTCATTAATTCAAATAATTCATTTTATGTGAACCAAGTCTGTGCCATGCTAAGCATTCCAAGGACTTTCCAAGGTCTTGGATCACATCCCATTTTCCTAAGCCCTGTTAACATTGTTCTTTGACCTTCCAGACGTACCTGAATGGATCAGAGGGGTCCTGTGTCCTGCAAGTGCCATAAATCAGGTCATGATTTACCCTTTCCCCCCCTGCCTCTCCTGGCAGGAGGAGGGGCTGTGCATTCAGAACTCTTGTACTGGCCAAGAGAACATCAGACTAAAACCCCAAAGCTTTTACCAAGAGCATCCACAACCTCTCCATGTTTTTCCAGCTGTTCTAGGCTGCTTCTCCTCCATTCTCCACCCCCATCCAAACAGTTCAGATTCACAGCAGAATTTCCTATTTGTAGTCAACAGTTCATACTCAGCACTTTAACTTTGGGAAGGAGTAAAGTTTATTTCCTTTACTGCTGTATTTCTCCATGCTCAGGCCTGCTGTCAGGACCACTCTGAGATGTCACTCACAACAACATAACCTTGCCATCATTGTGATAAACTTTCATAAAACTGCAGGGGGTGTGGTTCACGTAAAATACTTCGTAGAAAAATTTTAAGTGTAATTTTACAAACTTGTGTATCAATTTTGGCCATTACAGTAAAAATAAATAAATAAACTTATGTGTCAATTTTGGCCTTACAATATAAATTAAAAAATAAACTTATTCATCAGTTTTTGCCCCTTACAGTATTCTATAAACCTCTTAATTATGAGTTTGTCAATAAATTGATGTTCCAGTCAATAAAATTCCTTTAATAACATCTGCCAAGGTTTTCTTTTCAACCTAGCTGTGACTGCATGAAGTGCAATTACCCAGAGGTTCCTGAGACACCAGCCTGAAATGTCTTTTTGTCCAGGGCAAAGCAGGTTTATTTTGAACAGAAATAAGTTATTTAGTCAGCTCATGACACAGAAATAAGGGTCCCAGCTGATGGAAAAGTCATTTTCCAAAGGCCAAGGAAACTGCCCCCCCCATTCTAAACGTTCTGCTGTGGGAGACAAAAGGTAAAACTGTTTTGTTGGAAAGTTAGAGCAGCTGTGAGAAAGGGGAGCTGTAAATACATTCAGTTCCCTGCAGCTGTGGGAAGAGAGGAGCCACAAGGTGCAGTTGTCTTGAGCAACCCATATTTATCTTCAAGCAGCTTCAAGAGCGTCACATGGAACGACATTGAGAGCGAAGTGCACACACATGGAGTGTCAGATGTGAGCCACAAAGAAAGGAAAGCCTCTCCTCACTGGTTAGAGATTTAATGAAATGATCATTCATGAAAGCACAGCGAGATTTGAAATTGCTTTGATCAGAGAAAGACTCAAACTTTTTACACTGAAATTACGAGGTAATTGCAATCCTTTCAGAGTCCATCAAACCATTTTACTCCTTTAACTTAGTTGAGAATGTTAAATTGAGAAAGTCAAATATAAACTGGATTCTGGAGCGAACCCAGCCTGGTCCCAGAGGCCTCAATGTCTTTGTTCAAGCCCTGAACAAGCATCCCTTAGAAGCTGAACACCAAACCACCACAACTGCTGCAATCTTCCCCAACAACACCTCACAAAGCTCAGCTTTTCTATGAAGTGGAGTTTATTACAACATTAAGGAACAGTATTTAGACAGTTGTCTTAATGGAATATTTTACAAATCAATTCATACAGAGAAAAGCAAACACAAGGTTGTTTAAATTCATGACCAAGAAGTTACATTGTTAAGCTGTTAGCGACAGTGCAGGGCTGTAAACGAGCAATCAAGTTTTGGAACTTGCAGTTCAGAAGGAGATGGTAAAAATACCAGACAAGCAAAAACACTTTTAGGATTTCTTGTACTCAATTCTTTCTACCTTCACATCATCTCCAATTAGTTGATAGACATATGTAACTACTGTAGAAGCCTGGATGTCCATCAGCACAAATGAAGGAATGATGTTGCTGGAAAGAGAGGGAAAAATTCATATTGATTGTGTGTCTATAATCCCCTTAGCAGTGTTTTACCACTATTCAGCAGAAATCACTTGAAAAATGGGTATTAATTCTATAAGCAGAGCACATAAGATCTGAGGCTGAGTATTTCATATTTCAGTCAAGGAGATTGAGCAAGTACAACTGTGTAAATTATACAACTATAACTATCCTCTCCCTGACATTTAAATCATAAATATTAACCCTCAGGAGTTTGTAGTTCAGTTTTGTTACCCCCCAGTATTCACTTACTTCTCTAAGGCATGGTAGGCTCCTGTAGCTGATCCTGGGTTGATATAGAATTTGTTTTCGTGTTCAAACGCCTCAAATTTGTGTGTGTGTCCTGAAATGAGGATGTCCACATCAAACTGCCTCTGGAGCAGTGCCAGGCTGGCCATGTCACCCCAGGGGATCACCTGATGGCCATGAATCAGCCCAATTTTGAACTGTCCAACAGTCACAACTTTCTGTTCGGGATAATTCAGGTTCTAAAAATAAAGAAAAACAAAGCAAACCCAGATTAGACAGATTTATATTTACAACCAACCTTATGCAACACCAACAAGGGCAAAGCTCAGGAACTCATTTTACCACTTGAATGAACCCCAAATGTTGCCTTTATGTAAAAGATATCCCAAAAAAACGGACACTACCTCATCAAAGTCCCCTCTGACAACATGAACATCCCCAGCCAGGGTCTTGAGGTAGTCATAGGTGTCCTTGGTGCAGAGGTTCCCTGTGCACAGGATGTGTTGGATCTTCCCAGGCACCAGCAGCTTTTTGAACTTGGCCGGGAGGCTGTTGCAGCGATGGGGGATGTGGAGGTCTCCCAGCACCAACACCAACTTGGGGGGCAGGGCAGAGGGGAGAGAGGGTTACAGACACAGGTTAGGGCACAGTCAGCACTGCAGGGCCTTCTGCAGAGTCACAGCTTTGCATTTGGATCTAAAAGCTGCTAAATTAAGGATGGAATGGTGATGGAATATTGCTCCGTTCCAGGGGAAACAAGGGGCTTTGCCAGACCATGATCAGAGGGGACTTTACAAACACAACAGAATTATTTTGTTGCTGACAGCCATCAGTGCAAGATAACACAGTCCTATTGTATTACCTTATGTGTTTTACACAAAATTGGGAGCTACCATAAACTATCCCACTTTTTTTTTTTCTCTCTAGCACGTTTCAAGCACAGACCTGGCTAAACTGCAGCCACTTCTCTTAAAAAAACTCTTTATCCAAGTTTCTCTCCCCTTATAAGAAAAACCCACCAAAATATTTTTAAAAAGCAGCAAATTTGCAACATGTGTTAATAGCTGACCAGAAGAGGAAGCACGTTCAGAGTCCTCATTGTAGAAACCACTGAAAAACTGAACAAAGCTAAAAAATAACAACAAAATACAAACAGGACACCGCAGAGAAGCCAATCCAGGTCACTGCACAGTGTTCCTGTTATCACTTCTATACATTTATAGTTTCAATACAACAGATGCCAGAATAAAAATGTAGTGGGGGCTTCAAAATTAAGGACTGAGATGATGCAAGGCCATGGCTTAACACCACAGGCTTTAAATCTGCAAATAAAGCAATGATGCGAGCAACACAGGATAAATTAATTGTGCAAAAAGGACATGAGAAGCTTTACGAAGCAGGGAGGGGATGTTATGGCACTGCACTGGGAAAACCCTGGATCTGGAGACACTCGGCCCTGGTAACTCAAAGAATGGCTCCATATTAAAGAGATTTTATCTTCCACTTCACGATAGCGAGGCAGTTCCTAAAATGACAGCCTCAAATGTGTTTGTAAAGGACACAGCCCAGATTTATTTCTATAACCAAATATAACTAGGCTAGGAAATTGTATTTTTAAAGATTTTTTTCATGTGTTTTTAGGCCATGCAGTTAACTTCAGGCTAACAGCCCTCAAAAAGGCAGAGGGAACCTGGGTGGTATTTTTGATTGGTTTGAGGTTTTTTTTCTTTTTTATTAAGAACATCTCAGTACCACCATCAAAGCCATCAGGAGACAGATGGTTGGAAGTACTGGTAAAGCAATACAAAAGCTTTTTAATCAATGAGTGACCAATCTAAAACAAAACCGGGAGAGGGGAAAAAAAAAAAAGGCATTTTTTATGCTCTTTGAAGAGTAACAAGCGGGTAACAGTGATTTTGATTAATAAGTGGCAATAGATTGTCTTACTGCTGCCTAAGGGACTTAAATGTGCAATGCCAGTTATTATCTGATGTTTAATAAAATTACCCTGCCACTTACAAAACCCACCGTGCCAGCAGTGTGTGCACTCAACACAGACATTCCCTTTGCCGACAAACTCTCAGCCCCGCATTTCCCCAAAAATCCCATTTCAGCTCCCATTCATTCAAGAAAAGCTTGGCAAGCTACAGTAACCAAACCAAACTAACAGCACTGCAGTGTGTTCAATCATCACGGGTATCTGCAGCGTAAAGCAGTGCCAGAGAACGATAAGAGACCTGGATTCTGCCGGGAATTTGGGTGTGATCTGGAGCGTGGATTGACCAGCAACCCCCTAAATTCATCGGAGCCACCTGCCACTGACACGGAGTAACACGAACGAGCCCTTACCACCGGTGTTAGCGACAGCCAAGGAGTAACTTACTCTGTGCCCAGCCTGATTGGAATGAAGGAGTTGATTGCAGGGGATGAGAAACAGGGCGGAACATGATCAATGTTAAACGAGAGGAAGCAACAGAAGAGAAAACACAGCCAAATGAACGGGCAAATAATAATTAATGAATTGTCGATGTTATGAAAGAAGCGTTAAAGAAAATTAAAAAAAAAAAATTAATGCGATTACGGCAAAATTAATACAAATTATAAACGGGGCTCCTGCAGTGACGGCCCGGCCCTCACCCCCTGGGGGCCTCGCCTCAGCTGGGGACCGCCCTCCCGCCCGCTCTCCCCCGGCCCGGCCGGGTCGGGCTCGGCTTCTGTGGCCGTGCCGGGGGTCCCGGGGTGTGGGGGTGTCCCGGGTGGGGTCCCGGGGGTCCCGGGGTCCCCCCGCTCTCACCATCGCGCCCGCTCCGCTCCGGCCCTCCCGGAACCCGCCCGGCACCGCCCCCGCTACGGCGGCTGTGAAGGGAGAACACAGCTCCGAACGCGTTCGTGCCGCGTTCCCCACCGGCTGGGTTTTTACACACGTGAAACGGGAGTTGTTCGCAAAATGAGCCGATAATGACACGAGAGAAAGAGAGAGAGAGAGAATGAGACTGATTCTTTATTTCAGGGTTGCGCAAGCCTGGGTGCTCCGTGGTGTCCCAGCTATCAAAACTTTTTACTATTTATGCATTTTAGGGAACAAAGGAATTGGTGTTCACTGGCTACAAGTTACATAGTTCTTTTATTAATTAGTATCCTATTGGTTAATGATTCTCTTGCCTCCCATGCTAATTAGTGCCATGCTCAGCGCTTCTCTTCTTTTGGGCCGGGGGGTTTTCCTGGCTCTGTCTCTGAGCTGGTGCTGCCGAGGGCAGCGCAGGGGCAGCTTCGATCTCTGCTCTCTGTGAGCAGGTACAGGACCCAGGGAATGGCTGGAGCTGTGCCAGGGCAGGGTTAGGTTGGATATCAGGGAAAAGTTCTTCCCCCAGAGGGTGCTGGGCACTGCCCAGGCTCCCCAGGGAATGGGCACGGCCCCGAGGCTGCCAGAGCTCCAGGAGCGTTTGGACACCGCTCCCAGGGATGCACAGACTGGGACTGTTGGGGTGTCTGTGTAGGGCCAGGAGCTGGATCGATGATCCCTGCGCGTCCCTCCCAACTCGGGATAATCCACAATTCCGTAACTCCGCAATTTCACAACGCCGCAATTCCCCGAGCCCACGGTTCCACATCCGGGGCTCAGCGCGGCGCACGCCCCGCCCCCCGCAGCGTTTCCCGCCCTCCGCGGCCGTGAGGGGAGCGGGGGGGCGGCCATGAAGTGCGTGATCGGCGGGGCGCAGCTCCGAGGTACCGGGAGCCCGAGGAGCCCGGCACACGCGGGGACTGGTGCGGGACACCGGGAATGCGGCACCCCAGGCACCCGGCGCTGCCCTGAGGGGCGGCCCCGAGCGGAACAGGAGCCCTGGGAGCAGAGCGGGGGATCCGCCTCTCCCTCATCCCAGCGGGATCGGGAGGTGGTGCGGGGTGTGCACATCTGGGAGCAGAGCGCTGGATTTGGGGACTCCCCGGTGGAGATGCCATAGCCTGGCTGCGTGTCTCCCTGTGCACCTCCAGAGGCACAGCTCCACTCCCGGGTGCAGCATTCTGTGGAAAAAGCTGCTCTGCCACTGCTAGAGGCGAATCCCAAGGCACTCGGCTGGGTTCCGCTGTGTTTCTTAGGGTTCCGTCTCTCCAGATGTCCCGTTTCTTGTCAGACTTACCATCTGCTAAATGTCATTTCTAATGGTGGAGTTTTGTCTGATTGAATTAATTTGTGCTGCAAAGGGACACGCAGCATTTGAGGTGCCTCATCAGAGGCAGCTTTCCAAAACATCAGGGGTTTGGAAAACTAAAATTTCAGTTAAAAAGAAAAAAAGATTTTCCACCATCAATTTACAAATTTCCTATGCGTTTGAAAGAAATGTTTCCTCTTGAATTGCTCTGGAGAAAGTGCAGTGTCACCTTTTTATTTTAATTTAGAGTGCATATTGCAGTGTTTTCTTTCCCTGACAGTGTTTGGAAGAGCAATACATGCCATAGCACGGAT
Organism: Oriolus oriolus; assembly: GCA_013400235.1. Lineage (NCBI taxonomy): Eukaryota > Metazoa > Chordata > Aves > Passeriformes > Corvidae > Oriolus > Oriolus oriolus. Next base: position 1,021,874 of record VXBT01005717.1, on the reverse strand, counting down.
TAGTGATGAATTTTGGTTTGACCCTGTAGAAAAAGGTGTAAGTGAACTTGATTTATTCTGATTTTAAAATATTTCTTGGAAGCCCAGTATTTTTATTGTTGGATACTGTGTTTTCCTACAGGGGCCTTTCAGTCCATCACGTTCTCAGCTCCCTCCACTTTCAGTATGGACAAATGCCATATTTTCTGTGATTGTAATTACACAGATTCCGTCATGGAAGATTTCGTTCCTAGTCTGCCCTAAGATCCTTTGATTTTGTGTTGTTCAGGACATCCGGATTAATGCCACGAGGTTCAGTTCTGTTGTCACGGGTCAAAAGGTTTGAGTTTTGTACCACATAGGAGCTGCCTCTAGAAACAACATGTTTTGTACCGTTGTGACTCAACAGGAAGAACACATCCATTAATGCCTATGATTAATCAAACACCATTTCCAGCAAAATTAGTGTTTTCTCCAGAGGTTTCTTAGTTAAAAGTGATCAGCTCTCCTTGACTCACTGGGAGGATGGAGAACCACAAGTGGAGATGATTTGTTTTTATACCTGAAGAATTTTTGAGGTGTGAGTGGTGTCTTTGCTCATTTGTATGGATCATGTCCCTCAAATGCCCCTATCACAAGCTGAGCTCTGGGTGTTTGAGTAACTCACTTATTTTTATAAATAATTTAAAAATCAATTTAAAAAATACATACTTTAAAAAAAGTTTAATCATTTTGAGATGTAGATTTCCAGATTTGCTGGTGGCGATGAAGCCCAGAGGAGGCTTTTTAAAAAAGGTTCAATATGAGATAGTTTTGAGTTAATAAATTATTTTACTTCTACTCCATCAGTGGTTGGATTCAATGATGTTGGAGGTCTTTTCCAACCCTAATGACTCTGTGATTCCATTTCCAGCTTGCCTTAAGATCAGTGAATTCCTCAAGGTCAGCATATGCATGTGTGTTCTTCTCATCCATGTTTTTCCAACATTACTGCTGGACAGCTGTGTCCCAACCATGTCAGAAGGAAAAGCAGTTATCCCTCTCCTGTAAATTGATAATTAAGGTACATTTTAATGAGTTGTTACACACAGCAGCAAATTAACCCCATTTCCAGCTGAAATTACAGTGGGTGAGAATCAGCCTGGGCTCTCCCAGAGTCCCCAGAGCAGTTTGGGGAAGCCTTAAGTGCAGGAGCTTGAGATAAACCAGGGTACAAACCCAGGGAAATGATATTTATTGCAAAGCTGTTCAGGGAGTAACCTCTGCACTGATTTGTCTTTTTTTTTTTTTTTTTTTTTTTTTTTTTTTCTTCAGTCGGTTCTCCCTGTGTTTAGATGTGTAAATGTGCTGGAAAGGAATGTAGAGAAATGCAGCATCTCCACCAACCCCAATGACCACCACATCACCTTTCAGCTCCTCTGCAGGCACGGTAAGGTCACAGGGGAGGCGACTTCACAGAGAAACAGTTAAAACCCACAACATTTCATGCCATTATCAACACAGGAGCTGGTCTCTCATCCTCAGCCCCGCAGGACTGGGAATGTTCATCAGCATCAGTCTTTGGAAAATTCCTAAATAAGCATCATCTCCAGCCGCAGAGCTGTGCTGTGTGAGAGGCAGTGGTTTATATCATCAATAATCCAGCTGGTGTTACCAGTAATGAGATAATAATACACTGAATTAGGTTTCCAGACAACTGAGCTCCCTTAGCACATCCGTACCCAGAAATGCAGAGATCTGTAGGGTTTGTCTTCTGCATCCCCCCCCATTTATGTTATTTTACCAGTTAATTACTGAGGCCATTTCCCACTTTGTATTTGTTGCACTTGTTGCTGTTCATGTATTTCTTGTGGATCCTTAAAAACTTGGATGCTGTCCAGGCACAACTAATAGGATGGAGGAAGTCTAAGATGGCAGGTGGATTCCATTTTCTGTTTGTGGTGAGTTATTTCCATATAGCTGGACCAAGAGTCACTTGGTTTCTTCCTCTATTGAACAATTAATACTTAAAAAAAAAAAACAAAACTAAAATTACAGCCCAGCGCTGATTTTTCTTCATTTCCTTTATACTCAGGTGTTGTAAAAACCTATAACCTGACATTCCAAGAGTGTGATCCCTTGCAGGCTGTTTTTGCAAAGCACATGTGTCCAAACATTCTTAAAGTCCACTCCAGGTAACAAACACAGGAATATGTTTTGAGTTTTACTTTCTAATGTAACAAATGCTGAATAGTCATCGACAGAATTATTTTAGTGTTGAATGACATTTTATAGGCTGCTGGCTGATGTGATGATTCACTTTCCAACCAGTCAAGAAGAAATAACCTTGTCAGTAACTCCCATGAAAGTTTGTTTCAAGAGTTACACTGAGGAAGACACTGGTAAGGAAATTCAAAGTATGAACCAATGCTTGGGCTTTTAACACTTTTTTTTGAGGTGAACTCCAGGAATAATAACTGTCACGATATAAATGTGGGATGAATTTTATGGCTGAAAGATATTTTTAACAGAACATTATAGAGAGAGATTTTAAGTCGTGCAGCCACCCTCTGATTTCAATAAATTAAATAAATTAAAATAAACTGCAACATCTTCCTGGTGTCAGTGGCAGATCTCAGACTGAGCAGCCAATTGAAACAAATTATGCCACTTGCTGTAGGCTTGAAAGAGGTAATTACTGTGCTGCAAGAGCAGAAGCCTGGCAACTGCCAGGAAAAAGGGGATAATTTTATGTTTTAAAAAGAACTATTTAAATCTGAATACCACAATTATAGAATTGATATCATTAGAGAGAGTATATTTTAGTCTGGGGACAGCACAGAGTGTCAGCAGGCCCTGCACTGTTGCTGCCATGGTCACATCTCCAGGAGATGGAGAACGAGCTGTAGATTCTTGGGGTGTGACTCAAACTAATTTTGAAGATGTAATTGTGGTTTTGAAGTAGAGGTTCTTGTATATCATGTAATAAAGAGATGCTTTTCATACTTGTTATGACCAAAGCTGGGGATAATGACCTGGGAAGAGCCCAGAGCACAGGGGTGGGAATTGGGCTGGGACCAGGCTGAGGCAGGGGAGAGCAGGAAGGATCAAGTGGTGGAAACTGGCTGGAGTGAAACAGGGCAGAAATTACTGAAAATACAAAGATTACGTTTTGAATGGCAAATTTGATTACTTTAGAAACATTCACTTACCAGGACTATTGTCAGAAAGAAAGTGAAAAAATGGTACAATTGTAAAGAGATACCAAAACCCCAGCGAGGGAGGAGGCGGGGCAGTGAGAGGCACTGTGCTCGTGGTGAATGTCCCTGCCTGCAGCACCTCCTGTGTCCTTTGAACACCTCACCTGGCCGTGGCCTGGGGGGTTCCACGCTCAGGTTTCACAGAAATCAAACCCTCTGCCCAGACCTGCTCTCCTTTGGGGCTCAGCCACAGCTGCACGTGTGTGACAAACACCCCCTGCCACAGCCACAAGGAACACAGGAGCCTGTTTGAACTCTCGGTGGGGCCCTGAAAGCTGCCATGAAACAAAGCTCCTGAGCAGAGAAAGGGAAGAGTGGGAGTAACCTGTAATGCTTCCTTAGCCTGGCTTTGGCGGGGAGCTGCTCAAGCTGCTGTGGAATTTCTCTGAGATCTCTGAGTCTGTCACACTTCAGGAAAGCGCCCTCTCCCTTTCTCTTCACGCACCTTTTAACAGCCACGGAGTAATCTCGTGGTAACAAACAACTGAATACCTGAAACTGAACAGCCAATTTCCTGTCAGGAAAAGATTGTAATTTAAAACAAAAAGCCTCAGTCCACCTCCATTGTGCTCTGGTGATTGTCAGCAATTTTGATTAATCTGTTAAAGTCAAGGCCGCATTTTGGGCTTCCCATCCATGCAACAATAGGCAGCTGGGAATATTATTTGTGATGGATGCCTGTGGAAGAAGCAGATCTGCAAGAACAGCAGCAGGTGTTGGGTTAGATCACACAGCAGAACATGGAATAGGTTCTGTTAAAATCCATTTAAATCTACACAATGTACTGTAAATAAGTTGCAGATTTTAATTATTATATATATATGATAAACATTTATTACTGGTAACCACTATAAAAACACAATTATTTGTTCAAACAGTGCTGATGTAAAACCTCAGGGTTATCATCACAGTTCTGTTGAGTTCAAACTTCACTTCTGTGAGTCCCTGACTTTGTTGTTATCTCAAACAGACTTTTCAAGGACAATGGTTACTGAGATACAGCTCAGTCCAGAGGAATTTGACTACTTTCAAGTTGGAGTAGATTCTGAAGTGACATTTTGCCTTAAAGAACTGAGGGTAAAGTAAGAATTTGTCTGGAAAGAAAAACTTCTCCCATTAGCTTGCCTGACTGGACCAGGACAACACAGGACGGTCCAATGTGGAATGGCCCTGGGCTGTGTCCCACAAGCCCTCCTGACAGCAGCAGGGTTTCACCACCTGGTTGAGGATTAGCTTTAAACCTCAGGACTCCCAAAACACTGCAGCGCTCCTCACAGCAGCCTTTGAAAAGCAAACAAAACATTTCTGAAACAGAAATGTGGTTTCTGGGCAGACACAGCACAGCTGCCGCCCCAGGGAAGGCATTGTGACCAGGGAAGTTCTCCATGCAGAACCTCCTCTGGCAAAGCTCTGGCAGGGAAGGACAGAAATAATTCTTAGAAGCAGCAGAGTTTGCCCCTCTTTTTACCAGTAAACAGCAGCTGGGATAAACTCACATTCAAATATTAATGTTCTGGCTTTAACAAGCACTTCACCGCCACCCCTTCTCTGCAGGGCCTGCTGGCGTTTTCCGAAGCCACCAGCGTTCCTGTGTCCATCCACTTCGACAGATGTGGCAAGTACGTGTGGGAACTGCCCTGACTGCACCCCCTGCAGTCACCCAGTGAATACTGAACTGCACATTAGGGCAAATTTTCATTTCAAACCAAAAGCCATTCCTAACCTGTGATCTAGGAGCGGTTTGTAATTCCGTATAAAGCACTGAACCCAGGCGTGGGCATTGCCAAGGCAGCCGTGCTGACTGCTGAGCTCCCTGTGTATAGATTACCTGGACACCTGAGGCTCTCAGTCTCATGCATGCCATGATTTACTTACCACTTTAAAGAAACAACATGTTTTCTGAAAAAATAGAATTGTAACAATTACATATTTAAAACTATCATTTGACTCTGATACTGCACAGCATTTGCTGATTGGAGCAGTGAGAGCTGTAACAGGAGCCCCTCTCTCATTCCTCTGCAGCTTTTCAGAGGAGGCACTTTTTAATCCATAGGTAGCGTTGCACAAGCAGCGTCACCTCCCACAGTATCTGTAATTCCCTGTGCTGTTTGGTCTCAATATTTGTGTTTAGACCCATTGCTTTCAGCATTGAGGACCTGCTGCTGGAGGCCAGCTTTATCCTGGCTACCTTGTGTGAGGCTGAGAAGGAGGCAGCTTCCCCAGAGCCTGCCTGCTGCCCACAGCCCAGGGACAGGTAACAGGGGCTGAGGGGGCAGGTGGCCTTAAGAGGGTGAAAAACTCAGGTTTTCACAGGAAAACTGAACTAGAGGGGTTCAAGAACATCTCAGCAGCACAACAGCAATTAAAGGGTGCAAGAAAGAACACTCTGTACAAGCTGCTGCTTTCCTTATCTCCTCGGGGTCTGGCTGCAGCAGAAGAGAACGGAAGATGCTTGAATCTCCTCTAAAGCTGTAATCTTTTCACAAACAGAAAATAAGGATATTCCAATGAAACACAAAGCCAGTTACTAACCTGCCCTACTCTGTCCAATCCAGCTCAAAGACACCTATGGATAAATCTGAACAGACCTCCATGGATGGAGCCAGCAATGCAGACACGACTGCTTCCAAAAAGCCACAGCAGAAGGGAAACACTCCAAGCATGGACTCAGCAAAACTCCCAAGTGCTTTGGCAAAACAAGAGGGAAAAAGTATTCCCAGAGGCACAGAGAGGGATGTGCCAGGCAGAGCAGGAGCAGCCACAGCCGAGGCAGCAGGAGAGGCCACAGAGGCACCTTATGAGAAGGTGAGGGAACTCCCCATGGTGTCAGCAGTGGAACCCCAGAGCTGCTGTTTGGCTGAGCACCCCCCAACGTGCACTGGAGGTTTCAGTGGGATCCAGCTGTCACAGCAGCACAGCTGGAAAACCCCACCACTGCTGGGAACACTCCTGGGGGGCAGCTGGGTTTCACTGGGAAACACTGCAGGCTGAAAAAAGATCTTGAAGTAGCAAAAGCTTCACAAGTAATTAATGCCCAAATTCTGTATCACAGAATTCTTACCTGTACAAATACTGCATTTTCCAGTTCCACTCCTTATTCTTCGGAGCTGTTTCTTACAAGGAGAAGGAGGCCATCGGTGACACCTTCCAGAGTTTAGTGACAGCCAGTGACACCGAGGAGGATTTTGGTGCCTTGGAGAGCTCCCAGGTTCTGTAGTGCAGGTGTTGGGGTCCAAGGACAGACAGTGGGGAGGACCCAGGAGGGAAGGGCAGTGCAGGCCCAGCGTTTGTCACTGGTGCTGTGACCCAGCAGCACAGAACGTTCTGGAACTGTCGGTGCTCTTGTAATGGCACAAATTTAGGTCACGACTGACTCCGTTGAGGTTTGTGTGTTCTGAAGGAACTGCTGGGGTTCTGCTCTCAGAACACTCTCACTAAGTCTCAGTTGGAATTCAAACTCTGTTACCACATCAGGCAAATGAAGCTGCTGTTCTGGTTAAGGGTGCTGGAAAAATAACCCAGCCATGCTCTCTGTCACAGCCAAACCCAGCCCACCTCCAGGAGAACTCAGGTTTTTACAGAGACTCTGTAGAACCAGCATTTAACTGAACAACCAAAGCTGTCACAGAATTGCATTTTAAAAAATAAACGTTTGTGTTTCAGACTTCCATTACTCTTTTCCTTCCCTGCGTCTCCTCCACCACATGTCAGGGACAGTGCAGTGTTTCCAAAGTCACACTGGAATAAAATACTGAAATTCCCAGTCAGTTAAAGGATCATTATCTGTCTGCCAGACTGCTGCAGAAGGCATTGGGGGTCACTCAGGTGTGGATTTGAGAACAGTGCAGGGAGGTCATAGTGACAGCCCAGCCTCCCCAGCCCTGGCTGTGCCTCTGTGCCACCAACCACATCCCCACACCAACAAACAAAGGGTTTTGCAGGCAACTTGACTTTAAAAAGCACATTTTAGTATAAATACTATATTTATTAAATATCTTTACAATTTATTTAAATGTATTTACAGAACTATTCCTGCATAAGTTATACCTCAGACATGAAATTCACATAATTGCCTTTTAGGTAAGCATAGATGATAGTCTCATTTTAACAGCAACAAAAAAGCATCCTCAGATACAGACTCAGATTTGCTTCAGTGTTTCAGCTATCTTTGTCAGAAACCACTGCATACAGTCGGGTTCTCCACACACCAGCTGCTTTTCCCCTGGAGAAAGGATGTCCCTTACCAAGAGATGGACATTCCATCACTAAATCCTCCCATCCCTGCCAGACCTTCACCTCTCCCTTCTCCTCGCCTCACTTGTAACTGCCTGGTCCCAAATCTGGTTTTTGGTTTGGTTTTGTTTTCAGCCCGAAAAAGGACATTTAGGACTGTATGTCGCAGCTCTCCCAAAGATAGCCAGGAAAATAGCAAGGAACCACAGAGCTTTTCCAATTCACCACATCTTAGCCCTGTTTCACCCCAATCCCTACTGCCGCTGCTGCAGCAATCCCAGGTTGCTGCTGAGGGAACAAAGCTCCTCCTGTTCCTCCAGATCCCTGCTCCTGACCCAGCAGCTCCCCAAAACAAACCACAACACTCTGCAGCAGCTCCAAGCCAGCCCATGCTCCGCTCGCTTCCAAGTCAGGGAACACCTTCCTTGTACATTCCTCTCGTGAACATTCCCACTAACCTAACCCCTAGCAAGTGTTACTGCTTCATGTGTCGCTGGGAATTATTTTTGATAGGATGGGCCCTGTCATTTCCTTCTCCAAAGATCAGTTGTGCGCAGACAGCATAAGTTCATAGGAAAAAATCAGGTTTGATATGTTCAGAGTGCACGTCTTAAAAAAAACCCCAAAACAATCAAGCATGTGATAAAAATATCAATTCTTTATAATACAGTATTGCTTTATAAACAGATGGAAAAGCTAAAAGCTTTACTGGTCTTTGGTGTGCCCGGTGAGGGAAAAACTCATGATTTGTAAATCAAAACCCAAGTTTGTTCTTTATTAAAAAAAAAACAAAACCCCAACAAGTCATGGTGTGATATGAGGCAAACGGCTTTGTGGATACAGACAGGGAGCGCGCCCGGCCCCGGAGGAGTGGGAATTCCGGAATTCAGGAATTCCAGACCCCACGCATCCCTCTGACCCGCACACGTCCCCAGGGAAAGGTCTGGAAAGCCGGGAAGGGGCAACAGGAGGGCCAGGACTGTGCTGAGAGCAGAGAACAGCCCCGGGCCACGGGGGCGTCGCCTGAAGGGAAGGGCAAGGGAAAAAAGAATTGATCAAATCTGCTCTAATCCAGAAGCGTGCGAGTAAATACTGGATAAAATGTAAAGACACCCAGAGCGGGAGAGAGAAAGGCCCCTCCCAAACAAGAAACAAAGCCCTGTTCTGCATGTGAATACATTCCTCCAAGACAGCCAGAGACAGCTTGTTCAGGTTAAAAACAACAAAGACTGACAGGTTGTGCAAAGTTCACCACTCACTGTTCGTGTGTCGCAAAACTAATTAATTTTTCTTCATTAATATAATCCTCCCCGTACCCTCACCAAAATCCTATTTTGGTCAAGTTAGGGTAGTTAAGGCATTTTGACAAGTAATTACAAGGTGATTTAAAGTAGATATCTAACATTATGCCAATTGAGGAATAGCAGATAAATTACTGAAGAGCTCCCAAATTAATCACTTATTATAAATGAAATGCCTGTTACAAGCATGATGCATTGAAATATAGTAAAATGACATGTACATGGTACATGTTAAATGACCTTAAATAAAAGCTTGACATAGTTACGCAAATATACAGTACAAGTCCACAAAAATTCTTTAAACAAGTTGAGGTAACCTCAAACTTAAACAGTTTTAATACAATAAACCAGGTAGTAAAAATCTCCTCTTGAGAGCAGGTAAGATTCCTTACTGACCGAGTTTAACTGCACTCACCTAAACAGCAACATTACCCGACTTTTTATATATAAAAACATGGCTTTAATTTATTTCTACATACTTCTCTACCAGCAAAAAAGTTAATGAAAAACTGACCAAAAATATATATATCTTTACAGCTCTCAGCTTTCGTATGAGCCTCAGGAAAGGAAAAGGAAAGCTGGCTGGAAGAGGGGGGACAAACGTGAGCTCCTGTCATTGAAAAGGAAATGTCATATTGCAAAGTGGCTGTTAGATAACTGTAAACATCATTAAGGATCATTGAAACCCCTAAACTTTAGTTAAAATGAAATGTAAGTTTTGCTGATTATTCATTAAGTTTCCATTTTCGTACTCGCTGCCGCTGCCGCAGCAGAAGCAAAGAGGTGCCCGTTTGAGTCAGAAAGGATCAACTGGACTTAAACTGGTGCAGCATATTCTGTTCTACAAGCAAGAGTAGCAATTATTAACACAAATTATGTTTTATATCAACAACAGAATTATCTACCCAAAGTGAAGACGCTCGGAGTTGAGGATGAGCTGTTCTTTGTGCAACCTCCCACCGTAGCATTTACCATCATCCCACGCTGAGATGGATTCAAATGCTGAAAGACCTCAACTGTGGCCAGCTCGGCTGTTTGAGACTGAGCTAGAATTTTTGTTTTTTTTTTTAAAAAAAAAAAAGTTATCCACAGCCAAAACATCCAGAACCAGGCCCATTATGGACGAATGATCTGCAGAACTTTTAAGATCACAGTTAAGCACCTGAAATCACAAAACACATTTGCATCCATATAACTTGAACTAGGTTTGTTTGAAATCTCGTACTAGAAAAGGCTCCTAAGGGTGACACCATGGATGGCAAGAGCAGAATGTTTACAGCAGTTATAAATCTCCTGAAAACTGGAGCTCAGAAACACGAAACCTTGGCTATCACTGGAACAAGACTATGCTTTATGGAACTGGGTCTGTAACATACCCTCAACAACAGCGAACGTTCCTAGTAAATAGAGTAATATGCCCTCGTGCAGAGGCGTTACCTATTATCTAGTTTGAAAGATGATCAACCAATTCCACTCCTTGGAAAGTCACATCTCCAACGCAGCAACGCTGTGGGATGGATCCTCCCCCTGTTCCGGACAAGGACTAAGCTCTCAAAGACAAGCTCCAAGCCTTGAGCTTCTTCATTTCTTGCTGGCAGACCAAGACCAGTGGACTACGAGTGGTTCTTAACAAGGGCCTCAGCTGCGTCTCGGGCCAGGCTCCGGGCTCAGGGCCGGCTGCCCGGAGCAGCTGGGAAGGAAGGAACAATCCTGCCAGCAGGAAACCGGCCGGGGGGCCCAGGGAGCTCGGGACAGCGCCAGGACCTCAGTCTGTGTACTCGGCTACGATGGAAAGAAGGACGGTGATGTCGTCTGGTTTCCCCCCTGCAATGGAAGCAAAAACCCACTTATTTCATCCAACCACAGAGGGTTGTCTTCTGATGATCTGTGACACTTCCCATGGAAAGCTCTTTAAAACTTGGTTTGAATAGACACAAAGTCTGCCTCCCCTCCTTTCCAAAACAAGGGGAGCAGTGACATGTAACACCAGCACAAAAACACTCTCCTTTTAAGCTCCAGTGAGATCAAACCATGAAAAGGAGGTCAGAACCTTGAACATTGTTGGTAGCTGGCAGAGCACAAAGCCTGTTTTCGGCAGACTCTTTAATAAATGCACAAAACACCTGACACTGCTTTGTTACATGTAAACTGCCATGAAATCAGATCTCCTCAGGAATTTCCAGTAATCAAACACCTCTTTAGCATCTTCTCCAGCACTGTACTACTTCAGGTCTTCCTAAAAGGTACTGAACAATTTTAGAAGTTATTTTTCAATCCTCAACAGCCAGAGCAACACACTCAAATCCTGGAGAAATGGCCCAGAAGAGAGATTTTGTTATGTGGGAAGTCACAGCAATCCCTTGGACTCTGGAGATCTGCAGCCTCATCACTGAGTGACTGAGCTTAGAGCAACACGGAGCCCAAGTGTGACAGCTGCTACCTGAGGAAAGGGGCTTAAGGTTCTTGCAGGAAATCCTGCCCTTCTGATACAGAGATGAGAACATCTTTACTGGCAGAATTATATTTATTTCTTTAAAAGTAAAAAATTATTAAAAGAAAGGCATTTGCTCGGGCTCTGAGGTCTGCCAGGTGTTTCACCAATACCTTTCTAAAGCACAGAAGTAGAACCAACAGAGAGGTCAGTATGGGGATGCCAGTGATACAAGGGCTGCAAATTCCAGCCAAAAAACAAATCCCAAATCTACCAAAGAGCGGGCAGAAGCTCAGCTGAAACGCAGCAGTAAGACGAGACCTTAAAAAAAACCCCAAACAAAAAACTACCCTCACACACCACCACCCACACCCCCGAATCCAAGCAACAAGTCAAGTCGAGGAGTACTGGAGAACTCGTATCAGGCAGGATTCCTGGGGCAGGAATGCACAGATTAGACTAAAAATAAAACAATCAGGGTGCTTTGTTCTCCATGCTCCAGCTGCTTCCCCACAGGAGGCTCCTGCTCTGCAGGCCCTGGGGGCTTTGCAAAATCCCACATGAGCTTGGTGCTCTCCTGCCAACCACATTTCCTACTGTTCTGTTTTCCTACTGGATTTTGGAACAGCACAACTTCACTTTGCTAAAGATCTCCCCAAGCCAGCAGCAGTGGGAGGAGGAGAAGCTCTTACCTCTGACATTCAATCCGTTGTCACAGGCGAACTGTGCAAAGGGTGACATGTACGTGGGGTCATAGGCCAGCTCGTGGGCTTGCTCAGCAATGCTCCGTGCAGTCTGCTGGATGCTCTCGTAGTTGGAGTTCTAAAATCATGAGGAAAGAAGTTTATTCTTATTCAGAAGACTACCGAAGTTGTTGTGCTGATGCGTGTCAGGTTTGGAGACCCCTCACTGCCAGGGCATTAATTATCACCTTCCCTTGCAAACAGAGCCTTCCCCATTCTTTAGGCTTTGTAAATTGGGTTACAACTGAGGATCTTCACAAGGGACGGCCAGACCTCAAATCCCCACCAGCAGCGCAAGACTTGAGTTTGGAGGATTTCCAGAATTTAGAAACTTAGAAGAATAATACTCAAAGCAGACTAAATGATGTCATCTGAAGGGAACAGAGCATTTGGCAACTGTCCCTGCAGGGCACCCTGCAAGGACCTTCCCTCCCTCCCAGGCAGGCTCTGGTGAAGTATTTGTTTTATCTTGAGTGCAAGTCTTGCACCTCTGGCTCTCTCACCCCAGCTGATGAGAGCACACTTGGGGAGAAGGGGCACTTTAAAGTCAGATGAGAAAAAATGCACTGAGAGCACAAACACTTTCTCCAGGCTGAATTCTAAGGACATTTTTTTCCCTCTTTCAGTAATTCTGCTGCTTTACTCACAGGCTTTTCTCACTCAAGCCAACATGACAGACAACCACTGCTCTTTTTGTCTGTAACCATTTTTAAATGCCTTGTCATTTCAAGAGCCTTCCCTGCAGGTTTGGGAATTAGCAGGCATTTATGTGATTAACTTTTGGCTGAACCTCTCAGGGGACTCCGGTGCCTTTCCCAAACACGCCAAAAGGTGGAGCTCAGCTTTCTTCCACAAGGGAATTCCAGCTTCAGTGGCCAGCCAGGACAACCTTACTCTCTGCAGACAAGGGTGTGAGGTGGCTGCAGCCCCAGTGACACATCAGTGACCCGTGGAGCTGCAGGATAAGAGGAGGCCAAATTCTCTTAAAACCACACTGTAATTCTCTTATTTGCATTTCACAGCCAAATAGTTTCCTCAAGGAGTTTATACATATTGATATCTCCTTAAGCGTACTTTCCTTTCTGTAAGTAAATAGCCTGAAGCTAAACATTCTCAGACAAGTTAAAATATTTTAATGTATTCTTACTATTTAAAAAGAACATTTGTGGTCACTAATGTGGAAAAGTTGACAGGATTTTTTTTTACAGAACACTGAAGATTTTCAAGCATGTGGAACCCACAATTCAGACAGCCCATACTGTGTCAGAATTACTGGTTTATAAACATTCAGAGAAGCTGAAAGTTATTTTAAGTGTAAGCTCGCCCTCAAGTAACCCAGAAGAGGATTCTCTGTTTTCCTGTGTATCATCTCAAACCTGCAGGTGCAGTGTGTGACCAAAGGCATCACCTGCTACTGAACATCTCCTTCCCTTCCCCTCCTCCTCTCCCTCCCTCACCCAGTTACTGACATGGAACCAGCTGTTACTTGGGAAATTTATGTCCAAGCTGCTGCTTCTGGATTCAGCCTGGATGCAGATCCAAGAGAAAGCCATCTGGGGTCAGTGTCCCTTGCACTGCTCCCATGGGGTATTATCTGAAAAGCCTTTTAATGATGTAGCACTTTGTGGTGGGGTTTTTATATAAAACACAAAGGTTTTGTGCATTAGAACTAAAGGCAGTAACTATAAAGGTTTAGCCAGCACAAAAGATGTGAAAGATTGAGGATACACTCGCCTTCAGCTTTTTCAACTCCTGCAGGATCATGTAGTCAGGCATGTTGTCAAACAGTCCGTCTGTGGCGGTCAGGATGATGTCCCCGAGCTGGACATCGAAGGACGTGCTGTCAGCGGCCTCGGGGCTGGGGAGGGGACAGAGGTTAAAGGACTCCAGCCCTCACAAAGACACCAAACAACCTCAAACAGCACATCCACAGCTTCTGCACTTCACTACTCTTTGGGGGTTTGTTCAAGAGAAAGAAATAATCACTCACTGTGCAGCTTTAGTCCCAGGATGGGTTGTCAGGAAAGCCCCACCACAGGAACTGTGACTGCACACAGGTCCTGTTCCAGCGATTGCACCCAGGATTTGCAGTTAAAATTCCCACGTGAACAATCCTGCAAACTAATCTGCTTCGGGAGTGTGTCTCCATGGAAACCATTAAGCAGAATGGCAGCTCAGGGCTTCCTTCTGCTCATCTTGAAGATGTAAGAGAGCAATACTTGAAAGGACAATTCATCACGGGCCTGGCCCAAACACTTCAGGATTTTGAATCACTTTCTAATTCAATGGAATATGAAACATGTCTGGAAATCCCTACCAGGAGACCAGAGTCTGTTGGAATGCTTGTGCCTAACACATTACACAACACCAAGAGGAGAAAACACCCAGTTTGGGCATGAATACTGCTGCAAAATTTGATTCTCAGAAGCAACGTAACAACAAACCTTTCATTTTTAAAGACCCTTCAGGGGTCTGTAAAAGGGAGAAATTGCTGCATCCCAGGCCACTGGGCTCTGCCAAAACACAGAGGAGCTGCTTTGCTCAACTGATGTGTAGCTTCAGGAAGGCTGATGAAGATTGCCTGCCTTTGCCCATATATAGCCAAATTCATCACTGAACTGGGACAACAAATAAAAAAGGACAGAAGTGTTTCGGCAAGGAGCGTGAGTACTAATTAACGTCAGGAACAGTGCAGGAACCAGCCAGAAAGCTGTAATCATGATTCAGAGCTGAAGTGTGGGAGCACATTTATCTTGTGCTTTCCTTATTACTGGATGACTCAGATTATTTGGCTTCCCTGACTTCCACTGGACATTATCAATTATCCTTCTGCTGTTTGTTTTTATGGTCTTCCTAGGGATGACAGAGAATCTCAGAAAAATTAAAGATTTTTACAGCTCTGGAATTTCAAACCATCATTTCATTTTAGTCTAACAAAGAGCTTGGGTTACTGAAAGGTTCTAATTTCAGAGTCCTACCCTGGCTTCCTCTCAGCAGTTGCAGGGTGAAGAAATAAAACCACACACAAGAACAGTCAGGAGTTTCAACAGCTTAACCAACACTTTCAAAAAGAACTATTTTGGATTAAACTCTCAACCTTTTCTGCATCAGCCGTGATACTGCATAGAATCATTTAGGCTGGAAAAGACTCAAGCTCATTGAGTCCAAAATTTCAGCTCCCTACTGCATTCCCTGTATTCCGTGGCCACTCTCTGAAGATTCTGTTACCACCTCCTTACATTCACATGAGGGGTGTTACTTTAATGAGTGAGATATTTTTGAGAGCTGCATTTGAACACATATTTGAAAGCTGTTTATTTTTGAATTTATTTCATATTACTGGTGAGACTTCACAAAGTCAGGATGGATCGGCCTGACATTCCTAGGGGAAGACACAAGAACAAGCCTGCCTTTGAAACAACTCATTTCTGTGAACAGATTGTCCTTTCCTCATACTCTCATTCCCAGCTTGGTGTTCCGCCAAACAGTTTTTTTTTTGCTCGTTTTGGTCAAATACAATATGCTGCTGGAAACAGCAAGTTGGAAACACAAGTTACAGTCACATGTCCCTCTGCTCTATTCTTCAAGCACTTGCAACCTTGGTGCCAAGACATCTAAATTAGCTACTCCAAACAGTCCCAAGGGAGCACGGAGAGGGATTGGAACCAAAGCTGCTGGTAAGTCCAGCCACTTGTCCACACACCAACTATACTGGGTGACACCTTCCCATGGATCAGAAGATGCTCATGGCCGTGGGAACATGCCACCATCAACAGCCCAATAAATCCAGACTGTGCAACAGGTACAAAGTTAAGGACAAGGTGAGAAATGTTCCCACTACCTAAAGAGGGAGGGTGGCAGGTGCAGGACCTGACTGGATACGTGTTTAAATCCCATGTGCTACGGAAGAGCCCCACAGCAGCAAAACTGCAGCTTTTTGGGAGCTGCTCACACGCACAGGTTAAAAATTAAAGGTTCTTCTTTCCACTTACCTGTCACTTAAGACAACTCCTTCTGCTTCTGGTGGAGCTATTGACAGTTGGAAGGGAGTGTTGAAGTAATGCTGCTGCTCATCGGATCGATGGACGACTTCTCCTCCTCTGACTACCAAAAATCCAGAATCTCCCAAGTTGGCCGTGTGTAAACGATGACTTGATCTGTCCAGGACTACTATACAAGCTGTGCTGCTCCCTGCAAACACAGTGACTGCAGTCAGCCTTACAGAAACTGCTTGTCCTCTCACCGATTTGATCAACAGTTCAATTATTACAACATTTATCAAAGCTTAAAAGTCAGGAGAAATGGAAATACTCAACAGTGCCAGAATTAATATAAAATAAATCTAGCAAAATGCTAGAAATCTTTGCAATACAAACGATGGTTTTTGTGTAGAATTTACTCTTCCTGCTTTGATTTTGGTAAACACATTATGCTGACAAATACCTGTTTTGTTTGGCTTTATTTACAGTTTTCCATCCAAACATATGTCAGCACGTTCTGCTATAGGACCGGATTTACAGAACTCACATAAAATACTGAAATTCCGAAATCATGGAGATAATAGAATTCTAGTAGCATCCATACAATGCTAGGAGCTCTCCACACGGTTTCACTCATCAGCTGTAAATAAACCACACCAAGTAAAGAACTGTTTGCAATTAAGTATTAGGTCCTGCTGCATTTCTCTGCTCAGAACATGAAATGCTTTTCCTCCCAGCCTGGCTCTGCAGAGCTTGCTTCAGGTTTAAAAAATAATAATCCTGTCACATCTTCAAGACACCAACTCCACAAGTTTAAGGGAAACATGTTTCAGAAACAAATACTACTCCAAATTAAAGTAATAGCAGAAACATGATGTCAACTGTGCTTGGAACTATCCCAGCCCTGCTTGAGGGCACCGAGGAATTCCCCATTCATTCACTGGGAAATAGCCACCAACTGTGCTTGGTTGCAAAACCACAAAAATGCTGTATTGCAAAGAAACCCAAAGTCCTTCCCAGCAAACAGCCATCGCTCAATTCTGCAAACAGGACAGGACAGCACAGCCACCAAAGGACCTTTCAATCCCCAAGGGAGTGAAATACAGCTACAGCATTTCTTCTCGACTTCTGCCCCATTTTCACCAGCTCATCTTCTACCCTCGTGTTCTTCCAGCAGGATTTTCCAAGCACAGCTCCATGCTGGACAGACCACAAGCTTGCAGTGAGCAAAGCTTAGGATCAGGCTTGCTAGTGCAGAAGTCCAGCTGGCTCCAGGCATTGCCTGTTCCAGATGTTTCTCTTTCTAACACATAGAGAGTTCCCTGCAATGCACTTGCCCTGAATCTGGTCTCTAGTGAACACACAGCACCTTCTCCATCCTTAATGAATGTTAAGTCACAGCAGTATCTCTGGAAAAAATTCTGGTTTTTTTATGTGACAGCGTCCAAAATTGTTCTGCAACACAGGAGTGATTAAATAAATGGCACAGTTTCCTCCCATTTCAGTTTTATTTTATATTATTTACTGGATTCAATCCTGATGAACCAAGCATCCAGGCTTAAAGCACAACAGCAAGGAAAAGTTATTGCCTAATGCATCTTCCTTAATGAAGTCATCTCCTGTCCCTTTATTTTAAATAAACTCTAAATGCTCATTGCTGTGGTAATTCCAGGGGTTTATTCCTCCTTCTAAAAATACTGTTCTCAGTTAAAGGAGAAACACTAGGGATCATTAGTTTCAAATTCTAACTCTATTAGCAGAGTGTAACCAGGAGGCCATGTGTGGAATGCAGATCTTGTGACTCAGCACACGCTGCTTTTCAGCACTGCAAAGGTCACGCCCAGCTGAGCTCTGCTCCGTCTCCAAAGGCATGGGGAGAGCTCTCGCCAGTGCCCCAATTTGTAGCTCACTTACAGCTACATCTGCTTTGCACAAATAAGCACCATTCAACACACCAAATCCTAATGTAATTACTGACCACTGCTTTTTCGTGACACTTAAGGTCACTCCTGAGGTTCCAACCTATTCTTTAGGCGTATAATGCGAGAACATCTGTTCCCAGCTCAGCAGACGAGTTAAATATAGCTCACACAGCACTGCTCTGGCACAGCAGCTTAAGGTCAGGTGAGCCATGTGCATTTCGTGCAGGGCAAGCACTTTCTTGGTGCAGAAGAGGTCTCGTGTCCTTTAGAAAAGTGTCCCCTTGGCAGAGTTGTCAGCTGAGGCCAAGTGTCACCTCTCTATCTGCTCCCAGTCTCCGGGCAGCTGAATGCCCTGTGTCCCATCAAGGCTGACACAGAATATGTGAAGCATCTACTTCAGTTGGCTTTCAGAAAGATCTGCAATTAATCCCCCCACAAAGGTTTATAAAAATAATGCTACCAGAGATCGCATGATGTGAACTACTCAAGTCAACCAACTGGGGTTTGAGTCCACTGGACATAAAAGGCAACAGGAGCACAGTAAGGCCAGGAATGAGCAGAACTGCATCCAATTATCCTCAGAAAATATTTTTCCTTGCATAGCTGAAGCAGAAAGCCACAACCAGCCATGAAGAGTTTTTTTAGCAGAGAACAGTTATTTATACATATAAAATACAGAGTGAGCACATGTGCACAGTGTGTTCCACTGCAGAACTCGCTCTGCAAACTCTGGTGAATTCACCCTTCCCACAGTAAGACTGTTGGCCTTTTATTTTATATAAAAATACACACACATATCAACACTCCCTGCATTACTAAATTAATTAAAACAGTTTTGGAGAAAATAAGGATGCCACCAAGGCATCCAACATTTCTATGTTTTCAGTTAATTAGGAGAAGTTAACTGCCTGCAAATTTGCTGTAGACAGCAACAACAGATTCAAGCACCCTTCAGTAAGCCCATGTGTAGGTAACACACGACCCAGATTGAACTGACATATTTTTGGTGTCTTACCAAGCAAAGGTACTTTGTTCTGCAGCAGCTCACAATAGCCTGCGGTGAGAATTCCAACAGGATTGCTCGGAACAAACCGTCCTTCTTTTACTAAACGTTCACATGTTCGCATGAGAGTCCCTGAGAACTGAGAAGGGTCAACCCCGTAGTCTCTCCAGCCACCTACACCATCTGCCACCCCTGCAAGGAAACACAAAACCAGAGTTACCTGAACAGAAATGGTTTTCAAAACAAGGGGTTTAATTATTTACATCACTTACGATATTTAGTAACTAAAAGGTAGGACATGGCACCTGCTTGGAAAACATTTTTGGTTAACATAACAAATTTCTGAGTGTTTTTAAGGTAACTTCTGATGTCAGCTCCCAGACAAATCTCCAAATATAATGTGAATTGCTGAAAGGAAGGTAAAAGTCTAATGCTGGGAATGAGGAGGCTGTCACCACTAGAGGACAAATAATGGGAAATCTGGGGTTAAGATAGGGATTCAATCCCATTAACCTCTCATCAGTCCATTAAAAGGGAAGAGGTTTTATTAATTTTAGAAGTGAAGGTCAACATTTTAACTAGCACAGAAATGACACAGAAACACTTCCTGCTATTCCAGCAGCACAGTTTTTTCTCAAGCTACCTGCTCATATGAAGGACAATGATTTCTGTTTGGTGTTCTCAGTATCTGTAGAAAATAAATCTCCATTTCACAAGTGTTTTCCAAAATCCATGTAACTAACACAATGCTGGGAACCTACCCCTTTCAAGCAGAATTTGTTGCTTACAGCTTCAGCCAAACAAGAGAATGAAAACTGACTATGATCCAGACAATTTTCAGTTATTCAAAATGACTTGGATATCAGAAAATTAGACCAATTCTGCCAAAGCCTGGGACGCTTCTAAGCAACCACAGGGAAAACAGTGACTGTGGTCATGGAAAGGGGGGGATCAGAGGGAGGTGAGCAGCAGACACATTTTCTGCTGGTCGTTTGGTTCAAGAACTTTGAACTTCTTCCAATTGCCTAAAGTTTTCATAAAAGCAAAATACTGCTGAAGGTATTATTTGAGATTAAAATGTTACTGTGTGGAAATTTTTCCAAAAATCTTTTTGATCTCAGCACGAGACAAACCATTTCACGCCGAGATTTCCAAAACATAGTAAAGCTGAAATATGTTGGTGATAAAAGCACAAAAAGTGAATTTCAGAGCTCAGATTGTGCTGAAGGACAGTTTCTTCAGGAAAAAAAAACGCCGCTATTATCAAAGGCATGAAAATGTGAGTGAGAAGATAAAACTCAGTTTCCTCATCTCCGAATGCCCTTCACATGGGACATGGTCTGAAATTGAGACGGAAGGTTTAGTGCCGACCTTGGCGTGAACTATAATCTGACAGGAGGTTATAGCCAGATTCTGAACAGCCTATCAACATTAATCAGATTTCTCCCCTAAAATAGTGCACAACCTTTTAGACACCTGCTTTGTCCCTCTACTTTCTCAGAAGAATGCTACAGGAATGCAGATTCCTGCATTCACCTCTTTGAGCCTTTCCTGGGAAGAAGCTCATGCAAAAGCACTCGGCAGTCTCAGAAACTCTTTCTCTAGATTCTTCAAGAACAGATTAATTCTCTCTCTACAACCTCTCAAGGTCTCACAACCTCAGGTTAATACTGGATTAACCTTTTGCTTTCTGCTGCCACACAGACAAGTCTAGAATAAGAGATCATAAAGGAAAGGTTCTAGATCCAGAACTCGAAACAGAAACTCAGCTTCAGGTCAGATGATAGTGTTTTATGTGAAGGTACCAGATAAAGCTTTTTCTTCCTTCCCTTTCAGATGAACATGGTCCAGATGTGTTTCTGCACTGCTTCACTGACAACAGGGTTAATACAATGAAAAGATGATGTTTGACAAATGCTGCCCAAAGCTCTTGGCTCCCAAGGCAGTTACAAAGAAAGCTCAGCAGAAGGTATGGAGTTCCCTCAAGCGATCCAGAAAATCCTTTTACATCAGCGTTGGGAAACACTGAAACACAAACACTACAGCTTTAGCACAGAGTACCAGAAAGCCACCACAGCAAGCACCTCAAAGTCAATTTTTGTTCAGTTTTTAAAGGAAAAATGAGTATGCCATCTGACTTTCTTTGTTCGTTTCTTACTCCAGGCAGGAAATGTGAATCCGTAATCATGGCAGCACCCTTCATACTCTATCCTGAGCCATGGACTGCCTTTGTCTGTCTGCCTTCCTGTCTGCTTTTTGCAAGCTATAAACAGCTTTAAGTAAGTTCTGCCAGTGCCTTCCAAAGCAATCACCCTCTAGACATCCACCAGCAGCTCCTCTGGCTTTGCTGGGTACTACACTTGAGAGCACAGACTGTCTGACTCCACAGAACCAGGACGGCTCTGCTGTCTCCCCGCTCCACCCTGGCACAGAAGCCACCACAACCACTGCATTCAGGAGCAGGCCCTGGAGGCTGCTTTCAGTGACACCTCCAAAACCCCCCAGCAGCTACCAACTTTATTTCTCAGCCTTGCCCCAAATGGAAAAGGTGGGGGTTTATAAAGGTTTGGTGCCAAGACCTTTAATTATCCTGTCCCACCTTCAATATGGTTTTAAAACAAACCCAGCATCTTCGCGTTCTACAGTCTCTGTGAACTGAGCAGTCTCACATGGGAAAGGAGTATGTGATCTTGAAACAGTTTGAGTAAACTGCTCTGAAACAGACGAAATGTAAATGAGAATAAAGTTTAAGTAAACTGTGTGCTATCTGATATACAGCAAACAAGGAGCAAAACTATTTCAAACTCCAGAAGCAGCAAAAACTAAAAATTCAGCTTTGATTAATACCAGGTTTTCCCTCTGCCATCAAAAGAAAATTCAAAGGTATTGCTACTGGCAAGATCACTCCCAAGGAATATTGCCAAGCTCTATTTATATATACTACCTTTGCTTTCATCCAAGAAAAAAAAAAAAAGGTATCTATTCAAAATAATTACCTTTTCAACAAATACTCAGGTTTTCCTTTGAGCCATAACCCATTGTGTTCCAGCATTAACCATGTTACAAATTAGGAATCACAGAACATTTAAGACAAACTGCATGGCTGAGAACTGCTGAAATTGAACTGTACACAAACCTTGGGGTTTTTTTCATTCAAGCCATTGAGAAAATGAGGAAATTTTATAGAAGGAACATTTCTGTGGCTATTCCCTGTTCAAGTCCATGCAGGAATTACACAAACATCCACGTGACAGTGCAATGCCTGCAGCCAGATGAACCACCACTGTAAATAAAGCAATTGAAAATTTCACAATAAATTACTTCAAAAGAATAAATACCTCTCAAGTATTTAACTATATTACAAAGATCTTTCAGAATCTGAGAGTTAACACTCCCCTACTTTGCCTTGTGCTGGAAAATACATAAATATGCCTGCCAGATAAAATACTTGCTGCATGTGTCAATCCAAAAACTGGCTTTTCCCAACTCCTCAAAGATTCAGACTATCAAAATCTCTCTCAGAGAAACACCTGTCAGGAAGTTATAAGACAAAGCACAAGTGCCTGGTGCTGCAGCACTGAAACTGAGCCAGGGAAGATGCTGGCAGAGAAACTTGTTAAAGCTGATTTCAAAATGCTAAAAGCACCTGGGATAAGATACCAGCTGAAATGCAAATGTGAAATTGTTTTGCCTGCCAGCACATGAGTTCCCTGCAGAAGCCCAGGGAAAACCAGTCAGCGCTGAAAGCAGCAATATCTGCTTTTCACCACTCACTTGTGCGAGATCCAGGTGTTCTGTCTGGTTCAGAGCACATATAAACTAAACAGCCTGAAAGTTCATAACACACCCCTGATACTGATCAAACCCTGTTTAATATAAATAATGTTACGAGGCGCAGTTCTGGTTAACTGGGAAATTAACCTGCCCACGGTCAGAGTCCAAAAGCACCACCCTGTCCCAAAAATCTCTTGAGAGATGGATACTTTGAAATATTGCATCAGCCAAGAATAAAAATCACGCAGAGAAGCACCAGGCAGGCGCAAGTGTGTCAGCAGGAGCTGCTTTTGCATGCAACCACAATTAACTTTCTAAGGCACTCCACTCCGCACATCCTACTGAACTTTCAATTTCTTGAGATCCTTACCTGAAATAGCAATGAATCACTGCTAAAAGAACATCAAAAGGATATATTTATAACTGAATTTTGCATCAAATATGAAGGCTAAAATGGTAAAAAAGTGCAATGAGTTGCACCACACAAGTTTGAAATGCAGCACCTAGTATTCGTCTACGTATCAGAACTGAGATAAACTGATAAGATTTGTTGTTTTATCAGTGGTGGGATAAAGCACACACCTAGACAGGTTCTCCATCAAAAGCAAGTCCAACGCTCGAAGCCAGCACTGACCCTCAGCAGCTTCCCTGGATCTGTCAGGGCCAAAGGATGTTTATCCCCTCCCCAAGGTTCTGACAAAGAAATAACCCAGTTAAATACAAATCCCTAAAGGCAGACTGTGTGTGACTGCTAACAAGTTACAGAGGGAAAGGTTACTTATTCACACTGTTACAGTAAAACTTAAACTACCCTTGCATGAAACAGAAAGGTTCTGGAAGAGTGAATGGGTAAGTGACAACAGGGAGCAAAAAGCAAAGGCAAAGTGAGCAATGATCTTGAAGAACAAACTGAAGGAGAAACACGGAACTGGAAACGTTAAATTGTGCATCTACTCCCAGAAGAAAGCAACAGTTCTTCATATCCATTTCCTCCCAGCTACAGCATACTTGTTCCTGAAGCAGATTTTTACCAGGTAGATCTCTTCCCTATTTTATTGAAGCCTGAGAAATCACTCAGTGGATTTGGGGAGCTCCAGGAGAACACTAAATGATAATTTATTTCTGCAGGCTTTATAAAAAATTCCCTAGTTACAACTATTTAATTTCTCAAGGTGTTCAGTGACTGTGGAACTGATTAGAAAGGACAGGTACTGAGGGCAGACACTGAAATAAATCCCTGCCAGCCTGACCCATCCCAGGCTCAGCATTCACAGCACGGATGAACCACAGCAAAGAGCAGGAGATTTTTCCAATGCTTCCTATGACATAGGTATGATTAACCCTCACCTCCTGCACTGTGCTCAGCCTTGCTTATTTCCCTCTGATTTCTGACAGAACCAGCTCTTCCTTCAGGCCAAGATCTGTGTATCAGTGGAAAATTGGCTGCCATCAACACGCATCAATGGCATTACAGCTAAAACTAGTGTTCAACTGGAAATTCCGACATGAGTACTTGTGTGCAATGTCCTTGCAGAAACTGTGGGAAAGAAGAATAACCAGATATAAGCTTCATTCTCAGGTTACATTCAGTGCTGCTCCAGAGCAGCTCTGCTGACAAGAAAGGCGGCCAGCGTGACTGTTAATGGGGTGGTTCTCAATCTGCAGTTTCCCTACAAATGCCAGCACTGATGCTTCCACGTTAAACAGAAAATTTCCTGTGACCTGTTAC
Organism: Oriolus oriolus; assembly: GCA_013400235.1. NCBI lineage: Eukaryota > Metazoa > Chordata > Aves > Passeriformes > Corvidae > Oriolus > Oriolus oriolus. Next base: position 997,540 of record VXBT01005717.1, on the reverse strand, counting down.
AAATGAAGACACATGTACAGCTCTGCAAATCTCTGCTCACCGCCTCTCAGGTGCCCTGAGCTCTCCAACACAGTAGGTGAAAGGCTACTCCAAGTGAGGCGGGCGATTCTCGCCTCCTTTAGTGTGGTAAGTTGTGATAAGGCAGCAATCTCTTTAATAGGTATGATACCAAATAAACCACTTAACATAGTCCTCTGTAACCTTTAGGCATCCAAGTAAGGATCCCTTCCTCCTCTACAGCTGTCAGAACAACCTTGACATTTCATCTACAAATCCTTTTAGGTGTTGAAGTTTACTTTTCCTGATGACAGTGACACTAACAATATTCCAGGGGCTTTATCACTCTGCAGTTTAACCTACCTCCTATGCAGGCTGCTGACAAGCTTAATTTGCAAACCAAGTGCAGGTCCTTTCACTTTAGAGCAGCTGCCCTGCAGCACCCAGACACTCCCCTCCCCCCAAAAACCAAAAATCTAGATTTGCAGCAAACAGAACAATTGTCAAATTTTAACTCTGCAGTGAACAAACAGTTTCCTGCTGCCAGACAGTTCTTCCTTACTCCTGGGGGACAGAAATAGTTTGGAAGAGTCAAGTCACACCGGCTACACCCAAACTTGTACCCAGCACAGACATTGTATAAGTGATGCTGTCACGGGATGCGCATTGGCTGCTGCAATGTTTCAATAATGAGTCACACAACAGCTTGGAAAATCCATAAAAAACGAGCAAAGACATCAGGAGCTTGATAAGGCCAGAATAAGCAAGAAAAGGCAGATCCCAGAATCAAGGAAAAAAAACTATCACCAGTATGTGACACCTCAAAATTTCTAGCAGTGAAAACGTTGGCTTTAATGTTTACTTTTGGTAAATTAGTGAAATGGTTATAAAATTGTTGAAGTTGATTTTTAAAATTTGGCTTGTTCCCTATGTAGTAAAAATCCTACTTGCATGCTAATGAGAAAAACCAGAGGTGTCAGTTCCTGAAGAGTTTTGGTTTTCAGCTTTGGAAAAAAACCCAGCATTTCTGTCCTCCAAAGTTCCAAAGGCATCAGACATGAAGCAGTACAAAACGCCTCCCAAATCTCTGTGAGAGATCTCAATACTCTGAGGATCTGAACACCCAAGACACTGGCAGTGAATGAACAGAAAAGTAGCTTGTGGTACAAGCAGCAGAGAAAGGAAACACACGCCTGAATTGTAAAGCTCTAGAGATTAACATTAGCAGTAAAGCCATTTCCATTTCTTCGGGTGATCCCTAAGGAAAAACTCCTGTTCTGAGCTTCTTGTTTCTCCCTGTGCTCAGAAGGGGAAGAAAACACACAAATTTGACAGGTATGCTCCAGACAAAAGCAAAAATGAGACAAAACCCTCAAGGATTTAAGAACACCAGTAACAGGCCTTATCAAGCCTTGAACTATGGGAGGACTGGAAATAACCTGAATCTTCATAAGCTTTCTGTTGATCTTACTGTGAAAGGATAAAGCTCAGACTAGAAGACACTGTTAAACATTCAGCCTTTGAACTATAGAGTACACATACAACAAAAGAAGTGTTTAGCATTTTGATTCTGCTATAAACACGCTGCCAAGTCAACTCTTGTTTGACCTAAGAAAATGAATCCCCAAGCACTCATGCCAAACGGCCGGGAGTAGTTCTTTCACTGTTCCACCACACCCAATCCATCCCACACAGGCAGGCTTTCCATACACTGGTTCTAGAAAACACTGGCACAGAGGAATTTTAAATTAATTATCTGGCCTGGCTTTGTCACTGATGACTACTCACTCCAAGTGATACACTTGAAATTTACCGTGTTAAGTGTTCACTTCGGCTCAAACCACGTGAGCCTCTTCCTTAAATGTCAAAAAATTAGGTTTGAAACCCAACAGTGCAGCTCAGGCAGTTTTGCTGAGGTGCAGAGTTAGGTACTGAAGTAGTACAAAATTTATGAGGGTCTTTAAAAAAAAAATCATTAAGGAAGCTCAGATTTGTAATGGGAGTGAGAAGAACTGAGGGCAGGAAAACACTGGTGGTGCTGAAATGGTCTCTGCAGCAGTGCAAAAGGGCTGGTTGAGAGAGTAAAGAGATGATCCCAGCAGCAGAAACTGGGAGAAAACTACCGTTTGTAAACTTAAAGAGCTACAGATGAAGAAAAAGCATCAAGTTACAAGCATCAAAACCCATCTGAACATTCCTGTTTTTGCAGAAAGTACAGAGATTTGGAGTTTCCCATATAAAAAAAGCAGTAAGGAACTGACATAAAAATAGCTTTACCGGGGAGGAAAAACCCAAACAAACCAACAGCTTTTCTATTTCAATTATTTGCTTCTTGGTACTTAAGACATCCTGGTCTGCTGCCCTCTTTGCTGTTTGATCCTTAAGTGGAGCTACAATTCTGTTTGTTTCCAAGTTGCCATGAAAATTAATGCAAAGACCAAGTTAGAAACACAACTCCCTGTAGATTCCAGCAGGAACACAAGACAAATTGTAGGTCCACATATGGTAATTACCAAATATGGCCAAAACCCCCTAAACATCATCAAATGGGGCTAAATCTATCCCTTCCCCACACAAATAGTCCACTTCAAAGTACAGGAGATCTTGCATTTCTCTTAAGGGCAAACACCAATTGCTCAGTTATTTATCAGTGTTGGCCTAGCATGAACTTTAAAGGCAGCCAGGGTTAGTCACATGCTAAAGGAAGGGTGTCCAACAGCTAATTCTAATCCAAAAAGTTTATCTGGAAGAGGCACCACAGAGAAGATGGAGAGTGTCTAAAATGCACGCAGGCATCTTGAAAGCTGTGGCATCACTTACAGTAACAGCTCCTCCGAGAATAACCAGCAATAACTGTTACCTAGCACCAACTTACAGCTTCCTGAGGAAAATGTCTTGGCTCTATTAAATGGCAACCAAGTTACAATGACAGCGCCAAACTGAAGAACCACCACTTCCACAGGATGAGACAGCACAGTGCAACCCCACCGGTTTAAAATAAATAAATGCAAAAAAAGAACCACAGACAGGGGCAGGGAGGAGGAGGCTTTTTCTGAAGTGTCAAAGTTTTGGTGAAAATTTGCTTCTGGTAGCTATACCACAACTAACTTGTGCAGAGTGTCAGTCAGCCAAATTCAACCTTGAGTACACAAGAGAAAGGTCAAGCACTGTCAAAAGCAATGTTGCCCATAGTCTGAAGATTCTACTGATTATCCATAATTATCCACTACTTCTAAAATTTGAACTCTTAAGATTCATTTCAGCCGTGATTCTAAACCACAGAGCGCAAACAGGCCAGAACAAACAACGAAACTGAAGTTTGACATTTGATTCCAGTCTCAATGTCACTCTGCCTTTCACTTGACAAGGACATCGCACGCGTTAAAATCAGGAAGTGCCTGTTCAAGTGATCTTTTCTGTGGAAACCCAATGCATGTACATGGGGCTCGGTTAAGTTTTAAAGAAAGACAGAAAGTGAAACGCACTGGGAGCTGTTTCTCTGAGTCTTGGAGACACCGGGCCTTACAGGCACCCACAGGTGAAACGCCCAGGCTGGGCCCGGACACCCGGAACACACAACCCCCCACGCCAAAGGCGGACAAAGCTGCAACAAAGAACACGAGAGCTTCCTTGGGAAGCTAAAAAAGCGAACTCATGGTGACAATGATAGGCAGAACAGCTCCTTTGTCTGCGACCGGAGATTGAGCCGCTCACCACGTGCAGCTCCGGGAGAGAGGGGAGGTCACACAGCGAGGCCGAAGCCACCTCAGCCCCCGGCCCGGGCACTTACCCAGCACATCCGCGGTGCGGTGCCGCGCCACGAAACAGGCGTCATCCCCGTAGCACATGCCTTTCTTGAGGATGCCCTTGCGGAAATCTTTGCCGAAGCCACAGCTGGCCGTCACCAGGCTGTAGTCGCGGGAGTCTGTCTGCGAGAGGCCGCCCAGGACCGCCCGCGCGACCAGCCTGCCGTAGGAGAGCACCGAGAACATGGCGTGGGGCGCCCAGCAGCCGAGCGCCAGGAACGCGGGGAGCCACCGGCGCAGCCGCCTCCTGCCCGCCGAGCGCCCGCCGCAGGGCGCCAGCCTTCCTTCCCCTGCCCGCCGGCCCGCGCCGCCGCTGCTCCGAGCCCTGCTCGCCGCGGACCCTCGTCCCTCCGGCTGCGGTTCACCCGCCCTCGCTGCCCCTCGCGCTGCCCCTCACGGCCGGGCTCGCCGGCAGCGCCCCCGCCTTCCGCGCCGCCACCTCCCCCCCCGAGGGGGGCTGTGCCAGCTCCCCGCTGCCCGCGGAGCTCTCGGGGCTCTCTCCGGGCTCGCTCCACCGCCGCCCGCGGTGCCCGGTCAGAGCCGTCCGCGCCGCCCCCGCTCCCCGCCACCCGTCGCCGCCGCCATCTTCGCCGCGCGTGCTGAGGTGAGGG